>JAUMHD010026062.1:23721-40822 GCA_032359135.1 Ulvella scutata | reverse complement strand
CCCCCAACCACACCCCCTCCCCCCGCTCTGTCTGGTACGTGACCTTCTTTTCCCAGGTTGTGCTCTGCACCAGGTCCTACCATACAGTGGCCCTCATCCCGCACTGCATTCCGGACTCAGGTACAAAGTTCTTACGTCCCAGACTCATTTAGTAATGTCTTACATACATGTACGTAATACCACCGTGCGTAACCTTGTTGGTGCACCGCGATCACTCTTGCTACATGTGTCGTGCTTGTCAATCTGCTGACCAAGCGTACTGAAATTGTAGCAAGTTGTGCTGTACACGGCAACCAAGTCAGGTCCATTGTGAACAAAGCTATGCCCCTTGTAGGCACACTGCGTGCGTCGCAAGCGACTTCATTTCTAAGCCACAAGATGTATATTTTCAAAAAGGTTCCTGTTTCAACATGTATAGCTCTCTCGACATGTATAACTCCCTGCACTATTCCTGCTGCTGACTCACACACTTTCTGGTTCTACAGTCCTGTCGATGTAATCTCCTGTTTCAACAGAAATCGCAATGTCATTTTAAAACTTTCCTTCAAACACGCTTGACCGCTGAAAGAAGAGAGGGGACACCCTGCTGGGTGCACATTGGTGATTACATAATCCATATCTAAGATAGGCTGTACATCAATTACTGAGCTGCAAGAGTGGTTACGTCAACTGGACTGCAGAACTAGAAATCGTGTGAGTCAGCAGTAGGAATAGTGCAGAGAGCTAAACATGTTCAGACTGCAAGCAGGAGAAGCACATCAGGCAGAGGTACCAACACAAAGGAAACCTGCAGAGCAGCATTATCAACACAGAATCGAAACTCAGAAAGTTCTCCATTGGCGTTTTCTTTTCAGGTTTCTGCTTACATGAACTCACATGTGTGACAGTGGCCACAGGTGACGGCAAGGAGTTCTCAGGAGAAGCGACGTACTACAGCGACGGGACTGTGGGCGCATGCTCCCAGACGAAAGTGCCTGATGGCTACCGCACGGTGGCTGTGAACAGCGCTCAGTGGGACAACAGCATGCTGTGCGGTACATGCATACAAGGCACATACGTTGAGGACGGAAACTCGTGCGCGCCTTCCTCTTGTTGGCCATCCCCTTCCCCCTGAGTCACCCCCCCCCTCCACTTGATGGCCATCTCCTTCCCAGATTTTATGTGAATGCCGATTTAGAAGCTTGGGCCGCAGGAATTTGTTGTTTTGAGCGCATTTCGGCCAGAAAACTATCGGATAACAATGAAGTGTTCTATGTACTGCCCGACAGAACGAGCATTTGGCCGACATAATTACGATCTTCCAATTCTTTAAAAGAAACCCTCTGGGTCCATTGATTTGACGCCGATGGCCCCGTTCGTACCGATTTCACATGACTCTTGTTTGGTTAATCGAACTGCCCTGCTTTCTCGAGCTTGATCTGCCATTGAGACCGCGATAAATTTGACCTCGCAGATAAATGATTGATATTGTGCCTATTCAACAAAATAATTACGTAATCGGGGAGTACGCCATACCCACTATTCTCTACCTGTCCGGTTTGTAAAGACAGCGCTTGCTGTTACGATTGTAGGCGAATCTACTATATCAGATACATAATCGCTCCTTGTGGTAGAGTACGATCATGACCGATCGGGCGCTTTTGGTATCAGCACAGAACCTAACACTTGCGCAATCGCCCAATTACGCTGCAGGGTGAACTTCAAGGCCATCATCGACAACCTATGCCCAGAGTGCCCCTTCGGTGACCTGGACTTCCGCCAGCCTGCGGGGGGCCCAGGGGACGGCCGCTGGCCCCTCAAGTGGGAGAGGATCCCCTGCCCCTCCTCTGGCCTGTCCATGACGCGTGAAAACGGCAATCCTTGGTACGCCAAACTCAAAATCGAGGGCGGCCCCAGCCCCGTGGAGACAATGACTTGCGACGGTGTCTCCGGCTCGCGCACCTCTGACTCCTTCTTTGAGTTTTCTCACTCCCAGGGAGCGTTCTGCAAGGGCGTGACATGCTCTGTCACCTTCTCCGGTGGAGGCTCCGACTCCGCTAGCTTTGGTGCTGACAAAACTGGTAGCTTCTGCTGAGCTGGCGTCCGCCAGTAGCATGATGACTTTGGTGGCTTCTCTGTGAGCTTCTTATCATGTGTCTAGATTTTTTTGAGTGTGCCTGGGGTCCATACATATGCCCGGGTTGCTTCATTCTCGTATGATGAATGGTGCTCGTTTACTGGCTGCTGTGCAATGCATGAAGGGTTTCTCGCACGGTTGCGGTGGGAAGAAGCTTCTAGAATGTTCTCGAGGGTTTCACAACAGGGCGGTTGTGGTGGGCAGAAGGTGGCTTTCAGAGGGTTTGTGGCTGCATCGTGGGGGGCAAACTTCTAGAGGATTTTGCGTCGCTGGTGCCTGGGTTGTAGACTTGGATGAATAATGATGGTGAACGCTTGTGGCACATGGCCGCACCTGTGGTCACTTGTGGCACATGGCCACACCTGTGGTCACTTGTGGCTCATGGCCGCACCTGTGGTCACTTGTGGCACATGGTCGCACCTGTGGTCACTTGTGGTGCATGGTCGCACCTGTGGTCACTTGTGGTGCATGGTCGCACCTGTGGTCACTTGTGGTGCAGAACCGCACTGGTGGAACTCCACGTGTAGTGGGCTGTGAGGTGCTTCCTGCGCTTCGTGCAAGGCGCACTTTCAGCTGAATAAGCAAGGAGCTCGAGCAAGCCTGCTGATAGATTCAATAGTGTGTTCTGGAAGCTCCGCGTGGTGGTATTTGGTACGTTCACTGTGTGAAGTGTCCAGGAAAGTGCAGAAGGTGCGCATGGAGAATCTGCAGTGGGGGCGTGCAGAGCGTGCACATGGAGACTCTGCAGAAGGGGCGTAGGGTATAGCCTACGCCCCTTGTAGCCACCAACAGGCCTTGCGCAAGCTTGCCGAATGAAGATTGATCAAGGTTGATCAAGATTCAAGCTTGAATGTGGCATTGCGGTGATTCCTTTCGCCACTAGCGCTTCTGTTAGTTGACAGCTCCTATGCAATCAGTCCCATTAGTCTGGTTGGTGGTTGTGCTGCAGAGGACATCTTTTTGAGTATTGCGTGACTTGCAACTAGATCAGGAAAATTGTGGTCATGCTGTACTTCTTGACCATGGTTTTTGGTTCCTGCCCTTTGATTGTGTTGCCGGTTGGTAAAGGGCGCCCTTTGACGAAGCATGGGTGTGCATGCACCGCCTTGATCCCTTGATCATGAACCACCATGGCCGCTGCAGCAATCGCAACCATAGAGGAGGCAGTCGCTACCGTCACATTAAAGACCTTGCTCTCATACCATACACAATTCAGAATCGCTGGGATCTGCCTCAGATATTCAGATATGGAGCTGAGCCGGGCGTTACCGTAGACACACATTCTCAGCACTTGCGCCTCAACCTTGGCTGTCAGAAACCCTTATCCGTAATCGTGCTCCACCAACCATCTGCACTTCGGAAGCATGCTGAAATCGGTGCAGCAAACGCGCTCACTGGTGTTCAACAGAAGGCAGACCGACCCAACATCTGCTGCCTGTTGGACAAGAAGCACAGTCTCGAAAGCAGCAGATGCGCAGCGTTCGACGTTCGAGAATCTGAAGAGGGTTTCTGATCTACCAGGTTCGATCTTCTTGTGCCATAAGCTTGCTCCGAGGTGAATGTACACTGCATCTATAGACGACCACACAGACCAGCCCTGCCAGTGTAGTAGCAAGAAGCCAGTCCCAGTTTACCGTGACTCAACGTAGTTCATTGACGTTGCTGTAAACTTCGCTCAGGAACTCATGTTTAACGTCATGTTAGGCCAGCACATTGTGATGAGAGAATGTGAGAATGTTCACCCACACGTCGACATTCGAGGCTGAAACGCTGCCTACAGATCTTCGCCGTTCCGTGCAGCAGTTACATACGACACCTTGCGAGGTTTTCTAGAGTTCTAGCGCTTGTTCGCAAGCCTCCTGACCCCAAGACTGCACAAATATGCCGGTATCAGTGATAGTCCAAAGCTAGCCGATCACAAACACCTTTCCTTGAGAGACTCCCGCAGTGAGCATAAAAGACTGATTAGGTTTGTTTGTGCAGTCGAGGAGGGCTGGCCAATAGTGGGCATGGCCCCGGAGCTCGTATCCGAGATGTTCGACGTGGACCACCTGTTCGAGAAGCATGGCGGACCGTTCGTAATGAATACCAGCTTCATGTCAGGCCGTGCGGTATGTTTCAATGGCGAGCCAGAGATCCGGGAGATTCAGAAGGACAAGGAGTTGTCGATGACCGTCTCAGGTTTGTCCTCGCGAGGCCTCGTCTTCCGATCATGCATCTGTCAGTGAGAGATTACATATAAACGGAACCAGAAAAACGGGGGGATAGAGCAGAATTAGCAATGTCTGAGTATGCAAAATTTGCGAAACAGTATGCAAAGCTGTGCATGCATCTGTCAGTAGGTACATTTGACTCATTATCACACAATTGTGATACATTAAAGAAGAACGGGAATAGCAACCGCGAGAAACTGAATGAGCAGGCTGACCCAGCTGGCACTCTCAAGAGATAGTGGTGCAGTTTCATGCACACATTAATATTACATGTGCATCGATACAACGGACATGGAAAGGCCTTTTCGAGAGGATGTACTGCCTTTTCGGAGTGAAGTGGTGGATGTTTTGTGTTCGTTGATTTTGGCTATTTGGGTTCATGCCTATTTACTACCTTTCAGGTTTGTAAATAAAGCCTTTTCGGATGTCTTCGAAAACAATGACAAATTCAGCATCAAAGCTAAACCTCTGAACAAAGGTGGCCTGCCCCCTCCTCCCCCTCCCACCCCACCCACCCCGCCCTGTCCCCCGGACCAGAAACCAAAACCAGAAACCGGCATCAAACACGGTTTCTGCACGTTTCTGCACAGCGTTGTTGGTGGGGGGGAGGCCGCGTGAGGGGGGTTGGGGAGAGCCCCCCCTCCTCCCTTCCCCCCCCCTTGCCCACCCTCCTCACGAGGCCCCGCGAGGAAGCACCAATGCATGCAGCCGGCAAGAGCGCTGCCGCTGTCCACAGCAGATGCCCAGCTGCTGCACTCACACAAGTAATTACATCGACAGGATTCACAGCAGTCAGTTGCATGATCAAAGAATCGTTGTATCAGGTTCATTCTTGCGATGTCAGTTTATTTTCTTTGCCCGGCGCCCTTAGAGCGCATTCCGCATTCCTCAGACCTTCTGATACACGTTCCCACGCGTTCGCATATACACAGCATCCCGCCTTCCATGGACCTTCTGCGCGTTTCTATCGACCTGCCAGGATCTTATCTCCGAGCGGAATCCAAAGTACATATAGGTGTTTTTCACGCCAGACGTCTGCTGCATATGCATTGCATGTTTCGTTCTGCATTTGTTCGCTATCCCGTGCGTGTATGTCTCTGGACCATGACCGCCGTTCGTGTGGAAGAGGTGTATATAGGGTATATAGGGTTCCGATCCAGATACTTAGGCAGACCATACCACTACGAGGCATGCCAATTGATTCTCTGCTATTTTATAAGAAGGCGCCGGGCAGCATCTGGACACAAGATGCCATCTTTTTTCGCATCGAGAAGTCTGTCAAGTCAAAGTGCAATGCATAGTTTCGTGTTTAATTGGGAGTGTATTATGGATTCAAACGAAATGCACCCAGAAACAGGCGTTTTCTGTGCAGAAAGCTTGCTACGGGTGGTGTCCAATGGCAACATCCAAGGCGTGCAAAGCGCAGATGAGTCCAAATCTTGGCGTGCAGCAATAACCAAGGTATGGTGTTCCTTCTGGTGTTCATGCATGTGATTCATGCATGTGCCGCATGCATGACATCTGGTGTTCCACCGCGTTGTGCACCGTTAGGCGGGCATACAATCACATTGCTGCCCTTTGAAACGTTCAAAGGGCAGCCATGTGATTGAATTTACAAATTGTATTTACAAATTGAAACGAAAGGCCATTGCGTGAAATATGAGCATGTGAAGTACAATTTAGAGTACATGTGAAGATGTTCAATTTAAAATGCAGTAGAACTTCGTTACTCCATCACTCCTTGAACGATGTCTAAAGTTTTTCCAGTCCTTGTCGATGGAACTACTATGTGTAAAGTTAAAGGCATAGATCGTTTAACTTTCACTCTATTTTCCTCCACCGAAAATCTTCCACATGGGGGCCCAAAATGAATTCACCCAGCTCACTGTACATTCAAACGGCGCTCGTTTATCCGCCACTCACTTTATAGATTATTCGGGGACTACGCCATACTCATTTTGAGCTTCGGCCCCAGCGCCACAGTGGCGGAATTCATGCAATTCATTAAAGGGGAAACCACCAGAGACCCTTTACGCACCCGGCGCAGAAATTTCCAATCCGCCGCCTTTTGATCGCTGCAAAGGTGCACGGATTAAATGTGTGTGTAAAGTTACAGGCATAACTCCATAGAATGGCTCATGTACCAGCGAATCATCGCATGCCAACTTAGCTCGACCTCGCACAAACGACACAGGACATGCCAACGGATTAAATAGATGTTAAGAATATGTTCCTGTACATGACTTTCATCCTTGAAAAGAGTCACTATTCCGGTACACGACCACTGATGTCCGGTCTTGGCTTAGTTTTAACTAAGTGGTTAGAATAATCCTGATTACTTCGGTCTATGTTTTGGGTGTGTGACCTGACAAATGAAGCGCCACTGGAGATAACTGTACATGACTCGAGATCTCGCCTTCCTGTGCAGGTGCTGGCTCCCACGCCGGTGATGGGCATGCATGTGCCGCTCATGCTACCACTGGTCGAGGCGAGGGTGCGCAGGCGAGCGCAGGCGGGCGAGCAGACTTTGTGGTTTGAGGAAGCGCGGCGCATTGCTTTTGCAGTGGCCACGCAGGCCGTCCTCGCCGACCTGATCTCAAGCGACGACTGTGACCAGTTGTTCGAGGAGTTCAGGGAGATGAGTGCTGGCGCCGTGTCACTGGTAAGGCTCCTGTGGACTTGGATCATACACACATCATTAGTAGGCCTGTGCCAATATACGATTCTGCATTTGCCATGTCGTATATTTCACGTACCTAACAAACCAAGGGTTCTTGGGGGTGTAGTGCCCATAAAAGAGTGTCAAAATCCCCATTAAACGGATGATATACGAAAGTATACGTTTTCTCAACTGCCCTCCGTATCATGTCACATGCCCTCCGTATATTGGCACAGGCCTACACATCATGTGTTCGACAAACCGGAAAGGTAGTGAATAGGAATGAACCCAGATGGCCAAAAGCAACTAACGCAGAGCATCCACCACTTCACCCGAATGGCACAACCGCACAATCACGAAAGAGTCTTTCCCAGCACTCTTAGCCAAACTGGGAGACTAAAGACGAAACACAATGCCACGACCACGAGCCAGGGCGCACCTGAGATGCTGCCTACTGATGCGCAACCACAGACCACGATCTACAACACCACTGGGGCAAGCAGCAGTAGCAACATTCTGCAAGTAACCCTCAGCAGAGGAGCCTAACTTCTCACACACACTACTGGACAAAAAAAACAAATTGTGTGTTGCTTGTTACTGTTCTTTTTTTATACACAAGCATGCATACACAAACATGCATAAACAAGTACATGATGTTGTCCCGTTAGACTGGCGTGTACAGAGCTAGAGTACACCAGTTCCAACAACCACCCCCCCCCACCCACTTCCCTTTGCGCTCTGAATTACACTGCAAGGCGAGTCAGTGCATGAGTGTAGTACCCCAACCACCACACACACACAAGGCATTGCATGAGCGCCATGCACGAGTCAGTGCATCGCAACAAAGGTTGTCAGTCCAGTGATCACCAGTATCGCTTAGTTACCAGTGCGGACACCTAATAAATAGACCCAAGTATTTAGGATTGTTCTATCTAACTAGACGATACTGGTGATCACTGTGTCAGTCACAGAGTCCCTACACCTTCACACTTTGTCCAGCAAGTTTGTCTCTCTACACCTAAGGCTGTACACCTCAGGCTCGGCCTGTTGGTTCAGTATGGCGGCGTTGCACACGCAAGCCGCCCTCGCCTAACATGCGCCATCCTCGCCCAACATGCACCTGCATTCTCGCCTTGGATGCGCCTGTATTCTCTCCTAGTAAGTGCCATCCTCGCCTAACATGTGCCTGCATTCTCGCCTAGAAAAGTGCTAGCCATACACCGACAGACCTCGCCGCATTTGCGCAGAACTTCGGCCTGCGAGACGGTGTGCCGGGCACCCCCTACCACAAGGCCGTGCATGCAGCGCAGCGCATCCAGGACTTTCTGTTACCACCATTGCGAGAGGCTCTGAGAGGTGAGGAGGCGTTGCTTGCATCCGGCACCGTTCTGGGCCAGCTTGTTGTGGCGCTGCGAGAAGAGGGCGCCGACATCATGCATGGGAGCCTGGAGGAGAGGGCTGTGTACTTTGTTACAGAGGCGATGACCCTGATGTTTGCTGGTGCTGCGTCCTGCTCTTGACAGTTCCTGCAGCACGCTACTGTGGTTGTTTGTGTTGCGTTTTCTTCTGTTTCCTTTCCTTTCAGGTGTGGTTGGGTTTCTACTGTGGTTATTTGTCGTGTGTGTTGTGTGGTGTGTTTTGTGTGCATGCTCAAGGTATGGAAGCAGGGAATGGGGAAAGACTAATTACGTCAGTAAGTGTCCCGGGGGTGTCACTAAGTGGCCCGTCCCACCCGTTGATGGTAATAGAATTTTTCACTGTGAATTCACCTAGTGTGAATTTAATAGTGGTAGAGGCGCCTTGGGTCTACCCAAGAGACCTCGCCCATGCATGCCATTCATGATCGGACGCCTAATGTCGGTCGAAAAGCTGATCTGTCTCCACTACAAAGTCTCATCTACGAAGAGGTTATCTGTCCTCAGCTCTGCAGAGAAGAGGTGGAGACAGACTTCTGCCGTGAATCTTGGATATGTGTGCATGCATGCAGACTGTTCAGTTTTGTCTCACTGGAGTGACTGGTTGTTCACGCAGTGGATTCATTGTACGAACTTGAAACCACGTGTTACGATATGAGTTACGCAGAACTAGACAAAATCGCAGAATTCGACATGCATGCATGCGCTCCATGCATGCAGGCACAGACACGACGTCTCACTCCATCTGCCAGGCAGCTGCGCTTCTATCGAAGCACCCTGAGTGGCTGGAAAAGATGTGGGAGGAGCAGAAGACCCTCATGGCCATCCACGGCGACGCCCTCACCTCACAGGTGTGCTGCATGCATGTAGCATGGAACATTTTCATTTCATTCATGCATCAAGATTTTGAGGCTGCGCCGTTTTGATCTTGCTGTTTGTGTGAACCAGAATTGTTTCGATGGGCCTGGGCAGAAACTAATATCAGAAACTAGTATCAACAGGAACGAAAAAGGCTGCATACATGCCCGTATGGCCCCGCAAGCAGCTCTGCAGGTTCGCATAGGCGTAATGAATGAAAAATTCATGGTGTGCATCGTAAGGCCACATGCATGCATGGTAGTGCCATGCACACAGACGCCAGCGCCCACCAGGCAATGCATGCAGGTGCTGCAGAAGAGCACCCTTGTAGCCGCAGTGGCGCAGGAGGTGATGCGGTGCGGCAGGGGGAACTTGATACAACAGAGGATGGCTACCAGTGACACCGTGGTAGGTGGCGTAAGGGTGCCAAAGGGGACGCCTGTCTGGATGTTGCCAGCGCAGGTGTGGTGGCGATGTTGCCCCATTGTCAAGCAATGCGCCTTATGTTTGCAAGCAAGGTCTTGCCTCTGCTCTCAATAGCCCTCTGACAAACCATTCACCATCGTACCCTTTTACGAACCGGAAAGGTATTGAACGGGCATGCCACCAAATAGCCAAAGTGAAATGTGTGTAAAGTTACAGGCGTAACTCCATAGAATGGCTCATGTATCAGCAACTCCAGGCATGACAGCTTCGCTCAACCTTGCACAAACGACACAGGGCATGTCACTACCGAAACAACGACAGGGAATCAAGCTAACCTCTCTGCCCACATGATGCACCAAGCCATGACATACTGAGTATTGGGACTGACTCCAAGCCGGGGGACCGCACCAGAGTCAACGAACACAAATTATCCACCACTGATGTTCTCCATAGCCACCTTACAAACCGGCAAGGTAGTAAATAGGCATGTACCCAAATAGCCAAAAGCAACTAACACAAAACATCCGCTACTTCACTCGAAAGGCAGAACAGCACCATCACGAAAGTCTTTCCCAGCACGTTCTCCATAGCATTCTTGTGATGTTCTTTTTTCTGCTGTTCTTGATATTGGCCTTGGCCTTTTCACCAGTGAAAATGTTCGATTCATTGACAACTCCTAGGGTTGCGATAAAAATGCATTTTTTTCTTTCTGAGTGCGCGAAAAATACCTTGTTTTAACACCCAGCTACTTCAACACCTACCTATTCGCGATACCCGTTATTTCTTCTTGATCATGCGATCATGTCTAGAGCCTGTTGCACCCACGACTACAAATGTCAACAATTACAGTTTTGGCATCGCATTAAACCATATAGTTTTACATTCTGCACCTCTGATACATGGCATGCATGCAGTCCTTGCATGGCACCGGGGAAGGCAGCTTCAACCCTGCCCAGTGGCTGTGCCCCGCCACTCCAGAAGCTTCTGCTTCAGAAGCTTCCAGCAGCTTCCCAGCCAGCACCGGAAGCACCTCATCCACACAGAGTGATGGAAGATCAGACACGGGAGGGTGCCCCTTCAGCTCTCAGATCTTCAAACAGAAGAAGGCACAGAGAACGCGGCAGGTGCTGTTTGGTATTGGTCCGCGGACTTGCCCGGGCCAAAACTTAGCGGTTGCGGAGCTCAGCGCCGTTCTGATGGTTTTGACCAGAGAGGTGAAAGGAATAGAGATGTCCAAAGAGGAGCAGGAGCGGCGCATGGCACCCATCTTCCCCCACTCCACAGGGATGCCTCTGCGGTTTGTGCCCCGGCAGCCACATATGACGTAGGCCTACGTCATAGGCCTACATAGGTGGTAGTGCTGACCCCCAATCCCCTCCCCCCCCACACACACACACATGCACACAGCTGCCACTACAGTTTGTGACAAACCCCTGCAGCCCCAGTGGGCTGCTTTGGTGCAGTTGGTGACGCCCTCTATGCAATGTGCATATTAGACAGTTTATAGACCATTTATTTATATTCAAGGTATGTGATTAGACCATGCATGTGAAGGAATCGACCTTTCATATGAAAGGTGTGCCATTCATCGAACTCTGTCTCCAGATATGGCTGTCTCCAGATTTGGATTCTTGGCCATGTCTCCAGATTTGATTTCACTCCTTCCTCCAGCAGAATTGAGCAATGTCTCATCAGAGCACCGCACATGGTGTATCCGCCTGAGTGGTGGCTACAGGCGGCAAGTACCTGTCGGTGCTGCGAGTGATGGCTAGAGGCGGCACGCTCCTGGTCTCACCAGAGCACCACATGTAGCTTCTCCGGGTCAGCTTCTTGAACAGGGGTCAGGGGGTGGAACAAGAACCCTAATTGGGTACCACTGATCTATAGCAGCTAGCAGTGTGGCCATGGTGGCGACACAGAGTCATGATAGGGTGGCGTAGGTGGTGTGGTAGAGTGTTCCTTGACCCATCCCTTTGGGAATCCTGAGGGGATTTCTTAAGGGTATGGGCGAAGCCCTTCCTGGGTATGGTGTGCTTCCCAAGAAGGGTTTTCTTTAGGTTTTGTGGTCTTGGTAGAAGTGTTGGCGCCCTCTGCTGTGAGTGCACATCTGCACCGTATGGTTGATGTAATCTGTTGAACAATTGATGTTTTCCCTGGTATCGCATACGCACATCAGCGCTCGCGTCGATCGCGAGACGGGGTCTAATCAGGACCAAATAGAGTTGCTTCAAGGTCCGATTTGGGGTCCTATTTCGTGACAATGTATGATTCTTTCAAGATGCAGTTCTTCTAAGAACAACTTGAGACCAACGCGGCAACCCCTGGTTCAGGATATCACCCTAAGACGACGAGAAAGGTATGCACAGTACCGATGATAACCCTGCCTGTGCCAATCTTGAATGCACAAAACGAAAAAAAACCCCACGCAGACGCGACATGCACCATATTCAAATGTGCTTTCTGCCATAAAGCCATGCTTTTGGACACTTGACCAGAAAGGCAAAGAATTAATACAAGAAAGTTGAAAAAAGGTAGGTGAAAGGTGGTCCAAAAACATTTGCCAAAACCGAGCTTTACAAACCGGTAAGGTAGTGAATGTGTGTAAAGTTAGTGAAAGGTAGTGAATAGGCATGAACACAAATAGTGAACACCAATATCCAGCTGCAGTTTCTCCTGCTGCCGCGTCTCTTTGTAACAATCAAGACATGAAGACAAAACTACTGCATATTGCCGAAATTTGTGTGTGCGAGCGTTGAACGTGAACAGCCATGCTGGCAGCCATTCCCCGTCATCCAGACTGCTGACAGTTCATTCGAGGCTTACAACTGTAATTACAGGGAGACAGTGTAATTGCATTGCTACATGTAACTGTTGCGAATAACTCGAAACAGTTACAAAGGCAAAACTCCATTTAACGTGTTCATTACACCCCCTTAGCTGGTGCTAATGTACAGAAAACATCCGCTGCAACTGTAATTTGCCGCCCTACCAGCCACCCACCACCAACTGCCCTGGCCCTGATGGCCTGCAGGCACAGGCCCCATCGCCCCCCACAACCCCCTCAGAACTAACGCCACCGCCCCCCCAGCCAGCAGCCCCCCTCTAGAGCATCCCAGCACCCACCAAGTTGCCCATCTTGCCACTCTCCCAGGTCCCCCGCATTCTGGTAGTCGCCAGCCGGCTCCCCCCCCCTTAGGGCTCCTAATTAGGATGTCTAGGAGGTCGGTTAGCCATTGATTAGTTAGGCGCTAATCAATCTTTAATTAGGAATGGTCTAAGAACAATGATAACAGGTTGATAAGTGGTCCTAATCAATACCTGAGTGTGTCGTTTTCGCATTGATTACAGGTTGATTATTAATTAATACCGACCCTTACAGGTACCCCGAGACAGAACAATTCCAATATGTTTTGGTTACTTTGGGGATATTTAAACACGGTTTGGGGATATTTAATGGGCCTGGGGGCACCTATGTGAAAATACCTGTATCTCCCAGGGATTCCATGTAGTGGGGAAACACAAAAAACTCCAAATTGAGGGATCAGACTGCCGAATATGCAGGAAAAACAACATTCCCCAGGAAAGCGGCAAAAGGGTATGCATGGCAGGTTGCAGGTTGCCTTAGTCGACCAATCAGTTTGTCCGGTCCAAAACGCCCTCAAAGGGCCCCGTATCGTACGTGAACCTCAACGTGTTGTGAAACTGAAGGTACCTGCACAGCCGATCTAGCAGGACGGTGCAAGAGTGCGACTGTTGTTGCTATATTGTCGAGTGAGCAGTCTTTTTTGTCAACTGGCATGACAACATTGCACCAGTCTGTTTCCTCGAAATTGCATGAATAATTGATTAACAAGTAGGCGAACAGTTGATTAGGATTTGAACTAATCAGAATGAATGTCATTAGTTAGGGCTCACCAGAAATTGATTAAATCCCAAAAATGTCGCACGAGCAAAGTGCACCAGTGTACAGCATCGGAAACCAATCAAAGACGCAGAAAACACAATAAGCGGGCACGCATGCAGCACCAGTACCTCCTACGAAGCACACAATGCAGTGTGTAAAGTTCCAGGCATAACTCCATAGAATGGCTCATGTACCAGCAAATCATCGCATGGCAACTTCGCTCTGACCTCGCACAAAAGACACAGGACATGTATGCAACAACCAAAACAACGACAGGGAATCACGCTAACCTCTCTACCCACATGGTGCACCAAGCCACCACAGTTTCTAAAATTACAGGCAAAACTCCATAGAATGGATCATGTACCAGCAAATCAACGCAAGGCAACATAGCTCAACCTCGTACAAATTTTAAGCAACGCAGGACATGCCTCTACCGAATCCACGATAGGGAAATCAGAACAGAGGAGAGAACTGAGTGACTCACTGAGTGTGTTACGTAATCGAAACGCAAGACTGTTCTTACAAAGAATACATGCATACTAGATTCCAAATCAACCTGCAAGCCAGGAGTGCCAACGACTGGCAGATTAGAACGTACCGCTACAAGCTGAGATGGTTTGTAACAGCAACCATACAAGCATGTGTGGCATAAGCGCATTGTCTTGAATTATTAATACATAGCATACAATCTCAGTGTCTCAACACAGCCGAACCCTACAAGCGTGGTGTACCTTTCGGGTGTGTGAGCTAGGGCTGCAAATTTCAGTTACAGCCAAGCGACCGCAGGGCGGCCACAGGAGGCGGGGGGGGAGAGGGACATAGAGCCAAGAGCCGGTGAGGGGGCTGGCGGAGGGAGGCCGGGGCGCTGGTGGTGGGAGAGCGCCCGAGGGGGAGTGAGTCACCGGAGGAAGGAGGGGCCGGCAGGAGGGGGGAGTGGGGCGGCGGGGAGGGAACCGCAATATGCTGTAGCGAGGGGGGGGGGGGGGGTGGAGGGGATGTGGTGGCCGTGGGTGCCTGCTGAGAGGCTGTCAGGGTTGGGGGGGGGGGGAGGGTGTGGAGTGGTGGCCGTGCAGTTGCGAACAACCGCGCATTGCAGTTGCGAACAACCGCGCATTGCAGTTGCAACATGGCGCAACAAACCTCGAGTTACTCTCGATATGCTGTACCGACGGCCGCGGCCACCGGTACCGGCCGACAACTGCAAAAAACGACTCCCATCTTAGTTCTTTCCCATCTGATCATGAAAGCAAGATCCGGGCAACGAAGTAATGTGATGAAGCAGGCATCCAGGTGTCTTGATCAGTATATGTATACATACAGCGAGCGGTACAATCGCGATCGCCGTGTTGTCACGCGGTTCAATGTTCGAGAACTCGGGAGGCAGTGATGTCGACACCACTGACGTTCGTCATGTTGTGCTTTTACATTGATAGTCCCCTACGAACATATGTCGCACGTTCCGATAGATGCAGGTCCACAGCGCGCTTCAGCGCTAGCAAACGTATATACATAGACAGCGTCTGGCATGCCGGTGGGGACAAACCTCGCTGCGTGCACCAGCATTTGTTTATTTCATGATGGACGTCTAAAGAGCTATCACAGTGATTTTTAATGGCTGGGTGACTTTCATTTGCACGCACGTTGTCACCTGTTACGTCTTGACTTTCTACCTGCTGTAGCCCAAATTCTCGTAGTACAGGGCTGCTCCTCCGAAGATACTATGCATTTGACGTTGGACAGGGCGCGCACATCGCCGTTGAACGCTCGGCAACACGCCCGAACGCCGGCAGCTCGTTACAAACGGACATCCGTCGTAAAAGCGGCAGATGCGCAACCACTAGCATCAGAGAATCTCAAGAGTATTTCGGAACTTCCAGGTGTGGGCCGGATTGCTCACGTTTTTGCGTCCAAGTGATTTGCTGTCTGAGTTTGAAGGAAGATGAATATGACCAGGCCCTGGTCACACATCGCCTTTAGCGGGCATGTGGCTAGTACATTATGAATGCTACTTGACTGTATGCTTTGATTCTCTTTGCAGTTGTGCCTTTGCGCTAGCGTTGGCACTGACAATTCGAACTCATGGCTATCAAGCTGCCTTCAGCTCTTCGCAGAGCCATAGGACGCCTCTAAAACACGTATCCACTCCTGGTGCCTGAATAATTGCTTCGTGCATGACCTTATAACGGCAAGGTCGTTGAACACTGTGTCTCTGTGCTCGATGGATCAAGCCAAGCATATATGTTCCTTTCCTCTAACCGTTCCTCTAGACACGCGAATAGCTACCGGTTACAATTATGAAGAAGTGAATCTCGTCCGTGCAGTCGAAGAGGGGTGGCCTATTCTGGGAATGGCCCCCGAGATCATATCGAGGATGTTCGATCTGCAACACCTGTTCGAGAAGCACCGTGGACCCTTTGTTATCAACTCCACCTTCGTAGGCGGCCGTGCTGTGTGCTTCAACGGAGAGCCGGAGCTCCTGGAAGTTCAAAAGGACAGGCAAAATGAGTTGACAATGACAATTCAAGGCACGTTTTTGCATAGTCCTCTAGACAACAACTGATTAGACCGCATGTGACCACAGCGAAACGTGCAATCGCATATGTGTAAGCATATATGTTGCAAGTGCTTTCCAGAATCTAGTTTAACGCAGTCCGGAACCCACACCCCCAGACCAGGTTCATGTAGGGCTCTGCTTATCATACTGCTGTGGTTTCTCTCCCTCGTTGCTTCTTTCCCACACCCGGTTCATGTAGGGCTCTGCTTATCATACTGCTGTGGTTTCTCTCCCGTCTTGCTTCTGACCAAACTTCGGTGTCAAACTCTTCGTTCCAGTTCAGCTGTAGTTCTGCGTTTCTTCTTGATTCGGGTTCGAGGCATGGCTAGGTACAACCAAACTGTTACAATTCTGGGCGAATCTACTATATCAGTGACATCATCGCTCCTAGCGGTAGAATACGACCATCATTCCTAGGTCGGGTGCTCTTGATATTAGCACAGATCCTAACACAAACAGGCGCAGAGAGTGCAGTTGCAATGTGCAGAAAGCTTCCTCAGGGTGCTGAGCAATGGTACCATGACAAGGCTGTTCACCATCGAGGAGTCCAGAGCATGGCGGTCTGCGATCACAAAGGTAAGGGAGTTTCTGAGCAAAAACATAGCGTTCTCAGGAGCAAGTTCCCAGTCCGTGACAGTGTTTCCATCATGTGACGTTCGTGCTTCACATCTGACGTGTCGATTCCGGTTGGCATGGCCTTGCAAGACCACCCCTTAGCCACTGCTCCCACGTGTGCCAAAGCACTGGGGTTCAGTCTCCAGGCCCATGCATTTCATCATGTGTCAAGGATGATAGAGCCTTTCGTTGTTTCATTAAGAGGGTGGGGGGGTTCCTTTACGGTTTTTCACGCACTTTCTGCGGGGGGGGGGGGGGGGGGGGGACACACACCAAACAAACCAAAAGAACCCCCCTGGGGGGGGGGGAGTGCTCATTTCCCTTTTCAAACCCACGGA
>JAUMHD010026062.1:0-19096 GCA_032359135.1 Ulvella scutata | reverse complement strand
CAAAAATGATACTTTGTTCTATTTACCCCCCCCCCCCCCCCCCCCCCCGTACGACTTTTTGCAGAATCGAGTACGTTCTGTCCCGATTCCTGCCCGTAAACCACAGAAGCAGCCCTGATCCTGGTACCCAGTCCGCGTAGAACACATGCACGAACTGCGCTGGGATGCGCGCAGATGCCAGCTCAGCATTTATATCATGGCCAGCATGACTGTATGCCAGGGATCATCGATCCAGCGCCCACCAGGCAATGCATGCAGGTGCTGCAGAAGAGCACCCTTGTAGCCGCAGTGGCGCAGGAGGTCATGCGGTGCGGCAGGGGGATCTCCATACAACAGAGGATGGCTACCAGTGACACCGTGGTAGGTGGCGTAAGGGTGCCAAAGGGGACCCCCGTGTGGATGTTGCCTGGACAGGTGCGCTCGCTCTCGCCAACCTCTCCTGGGCGTTCAAGTTTTGTTTGTATCGCGTTCCCCCGGCTTGAGTCAGTCCCTATACTCAAGTGTCATGGCTTGGTGCACCATGTGGGCAGAGAGGTTCGCTTGATTCCCTGTCGTTGCTTCGGTAGTGGCATGTCCAGTGTCGTTTATGCGAGCTCGAGCTAAGTTGTACTGCGATGAATTGCTGGTACATGAGCTATTCTATGGAGTTGTGCCTGTAACTTTACACTTTTGAGACAGTACTGACTATCAGCGCCCTGTGACGCGAAACATGTGTTACACAAGGTGACGTAAACCTATGAATCATAGCCGCCGAACATGTAGTGCACCAGGAAGGTAGCCTACGAACTTTACGCTGTTTGTATCGGTAATTTTACACGATTTTTAACTTCACACGGTTTGTATCGGTAGCCTACTCGCTCTCTCTCTCTCTCTCTCTCTCTCTCTCTCTCTCTCTCTCTCTCTCTCTCTCTCTCTCTCTCTCGTCGAGAATCGCTGTCAGCCCCTCCTTCCTCCGGAGTCTGCGTTTAGGATCTTTGTTGCTTGCTTTTCTGCCCTCTCATTGCAGTTGTTAGTGTCTTGACCTGTTGCTTTGTCATCTCCTCAAGACGACTTAGGTCTCCTCAAGACGACTTAGTCTCATGTCCTCTCATGGCAGCCTCCTTGGCAGCTGTTTGTGTCAAGGTATGGTCTGACACAAAGGGCTGTTTGTTTCCCTTTCAATCCTATTTCGACTCTTGATTTTTTTCACAGGAAAAGATCCCATGCCTCTCTGCATAGAAACAAAGATCTGTCTATTCTTGTAATGCATGGCAACGATGCGTATTACATTTTTATGCCATGCATGCAGGCTTTAGTGAATACCGGGGAAGGCAGCTTCAACCCTGCCCAGTGGCTGCGCCCCGCCACTTCAGAATCTTCCTCTCGAGAATCTTCTTCTGGCTGCCCAGAAGCAAAAGAATCCGCGACCGAAACAACAACCCCCGCCAGCACAGAGGGCACTGGTGGGTGCCCTTTCACCCCGCTGGCTTTTAAGCAGAAAGATGCCCAAAGAACGCGGCAGGTCCTGTTCGGTGTTGGCCCCAGGAGCTGTGTGGGCCAAAACTTAGCGGTAGCGGAGCTCAGCACCGTTCTAATGGTTTTCGCAAGGGAGGTGAAAGGTATAGAGATGTCCAAAGGGGAGCAGGACAGGCGCATGGTGCCCATGTTCCCCCACCCCACAGGGATGCCACTGCGGTTTGTGCCCCGGTAGCCACTGCAGTTTGTGCCCCAGTAGCCACTGTGGTTTGTGGCCCAGGAGCCACTGTGGTTTGTGCCGCTTAGCCACTACGGTTTGTGGCCCGGTAGCCACTGTAGTTTGTGCCCCGGTAGCCACTGCGGTTTCTGGCACGGTGAAATTCCTGCCTGTGGTTTTGAGGTGCAGTTGAGGTGGTGATGAATTTATACCATTGATAGCCATTTTGAACGTAGACCAGCAACAGTTTGAAAGTTGCATCGATAGTGAAAGTTACATCAACAGTGTGTCAATGTAAGGTTCATCGACAGTGTGTCTTTATCAGTGTAACGTCGCTTACATTCATCACTTGTGCTTGGTTGCCGTTTTCTTTCACTTTTGACTTGTGTTCGTTTGCCTCCACTATCGATGTGAATAATACACTCGTGCAGTATGCATGCAAAGCTTTAGCATGCCCAGCTTTACACTCCGTATCGCTGATTAAGGATCTGTGTATCTCGCATAAAACATCCTGCAGGAATCAGCTTGGAAGACTCACTTGACCGAACTACTCTGTTTCCAGGTGCCCTGCAGACCCTCTGGAAGCTCCTGGGAGATTCTAGAAGCTTCTATTCCTCCCTCTTCCTCTTCTATACTCTCGCCCAATCCTCTAACCTCAGTATCAGATGCACGCATCATGTGCTGGATCCATGCCAGTTGGACCGCAAACCCTGATAGCGAGGATGCCGCTGTGGGAACATGCCATATCTGATTCCCTGTGACTGGAATCTGAACCGAACAAATCGTGCCTAAACCATAAAAAATAATCAATAAACCCAAAAATACATCGTGCCGTACTGCCCCCCCGGTTCTAAAGCATGCGCGCACAAAAGAGATGGATGTAACCATCAACGCAGTAGACACCACCACCCAAGTGACCATAAAATCTCCTGGCACTGTATACAAACCAGATGACGTAATGTGGGTTACGTCATGCATGTTGCTGACGCTGTGCGAGGCTTGAAGAATAGAGAAAACTATCAGTGCGACAGAGGCGGCATTCACGGCGTTCTCTTGTGGCTTCAGGGACGAACCGGCGACGCCGACTGCAAGCACTGCTTGGCCAGCGGCAAGGCCGCCGTAGAAGAGCGCTCCATACAGGGTTGGTACCAGGTTTACGTAAACCCTACATGAACATACGAAATCTGCTGAAATTTGAAACCCATGGGCCTGGAAAACAAGGGTAACAACAGTTAACAACAGCAAGCAATGAGCAAGTAAAGAGAACAATGAACAGAGTCAGGGGGAAGATGCAAGGGATCACATCAATAGGACGCGGGAGACAGAGCATATGCTGCATATGATATGGAATGAACGCTCAGGGATGGTCTAAGATAGCGAAACACCAAAGACACCAACGTTGGTCTCCACCTCCACAGAGGGAACAAGCAGCCCAGGCAGAGGCAACTGCTTCTCACACAAACTTTCGCACACACACAAAACCAACGCGAACTGGACCTCTTCAATCACTGCTGTACGCACGCGTACACAAACCCTTACGAATTAGCTAGCATTTTTCTTGCAACATAGCGACCTATTTATACAACAACTGACGATGCAGGGTTCGCACAACATCATTTATATCAATTAGGTTTCTGTTTAACCGCTTACAGTGTGTGAATTCACACGTCCTCACGCACATACTGCCCAGAATCGCACCATTTGTCATGAACATGAACCCCGATCTCACCAAGAGTTCCCAGTGAGAACACCACCATCGATGCCTGCACCATGCCCAGCTGCCGCACAGCGGTCTGCTGCGAGAAGTCCCCCTGTAGCCGCTGAAGCCACGGGATCGCAACCAGAGGTCCTAGCACCAACGCAAGGTGCAGAGCAACTAACGCCGCAGCAAGTACTAGGCCTTGCATAGTCACAGCAGCACTCCCACCACACGCCAGCCCGTCAGCTGTAACCGATTGCAGCGTTGTGTCTACAGGGAGCCCAGTGCTGGAGTCCATAGTAAGGCCAGCGCTCAAGCAGTCCAATGCAAAGAAACTGTCCAGTGAAGAGGAAGATATGGAGGGTAGTGCGTGCGTACGCGCGCTATGAATACTGCGTTCGCGCCGTGAACTTCGCTGTGAACTCTGAAACAGGCCACTGAAATTCAAATTCGCCATCCTGTGCTGCAGAGCGTGGTCTGTAGCAGCATAGGACGCCTCTCTGAGGCTGTAGCTATAACACAGCAGCGTTCTGCTGCGCGAAGATGCATGAGAGCGTTTTCCTTTGTTCCTTAAAAAGTGGCTTGGGCGTGCGGCACGGTGAGAACACGCGAGATGATCACAGACTTCTAATTCAAGCGAGCGGCTTTCAATTGAGATTGAACGCGGCCTGCAAGATCTGCGGCCTTGTCTCCAGGGTTCAGCAGATGCCGCATGGAGACAGGGTTTCGATGGAGACAAGGGCCAGAGAATCGGACATCTACTGCTGTTGCTGCATGTGCTGTTGCCAATGCATGTGCTTCTTGCTGCCGGCCTTGCAAGACTCCATGCATGGTCAGTTGCTGGCTTGCTGCGCTTACCTGGAGCCTGGCGCGTTCCTTGTCTGCTGGTGGTGTGCTGAACCTGGACACGAGGGCTGTACTGAGACCAACAAACTCAAGTTTTGGGAAAGGTTTCCCCACAAAACGTTGTTTTCTTATTTTGGCCAGAGCGTTTCGTTGGACAAGCATGCAGAGCTGCAGGTGATCCGGTGAGGAGGACTCAATATGCATGGGTGTTTCTTTCTTGCACATTCTAAAATACTCTTTCTGTTTTGAAGAGCTGCGGGTTGAGGAGGACTCTATACGCATGGGAGTTTCTTTCTTACACATTTTTCTGTTTGCAGCCGGAATGGTCACTAATGAAAAGGCAAGAACTCAAACATCGAAAAGCGATGATAACAAAGGATGCACCAAATCACTCGAAAGGCACAACAGCGCCATCACGAAAGTATTCTCTCGCAGTTGGAATAATGAGCTGTTGGTAAGGCGGCAAGCTTGCACCAAGGTTCTTGCCAAGCCTTGGTGCTGTAGCTGGGTAGTACAGGTCAGTGTTATGTAGTACAGGTTTCTGGATGCCAATCCGAAGTTCGGTGCAGGTATGTATCGAAGTTGGAAACAGTGTGAAACGATTGGTGATGCGTTGGAATGGTCACAGCGTTCATGGCCGAATCTACATTGCTCAAACTCTGGCTTCTATTTGAACTCTAAGACGAAGTACTGGCGGGCCGCTACATGCAGAAAGCACACGCAATCGCATTCATAACATATGGTACATCCTACATGCAGGTTCTCTCACGTCATGTTCCTTTCACGATGTCCAGCAGCAGCTCCGCGTAGCACCACTGTTTGTGTTCACACTTGGCCTTTCAGCAAGGCAAATCGTTGCGTTTGAGACCATCGACGCCTCAAAAAAAGGTCTAGATGCTCGTATAGAATAGTTCTGAAGGCCCGTGATGCGTACTGTGGCGCAGTTGGCGACGCAAAGCGGTGATTCTACCTCCCCCGATTCACACCCTGTTGAGGATCTACGCACTCGCACACTCTGAAACCCGCAGATCACGTCAACCTCGGCGAAAGTGAACCTGTGATTACGAAGCGATGCATTGGTAGCGGCAGATCGTGTAACTGCTGCGCTTTTCCGTGCGCAGCCTGGGATTCAACACCCAGGCAGTCATCATCCGCATAGACCCTTGATGAGGAATAAGCGCACCGTACGCATCCCAGAAAGTGCCCCAGAAGTGACAACTATTTCATGCTACGAGTAGGCAGCCGTTGGACGTTCGGAGGACGAGGTCAGGCGTGGCGCTGATCACCGCTGCTGTCGTTCCTCCCAGAGGTCTCAACCAAGTTTACGCACTTCCGTGACCTTCGAGACCTAGAACTTTTGTCATTGTTTACATGCGGTAGGGCGCTAGTTGCATGGGATATGATGTGAACAGTCCGAGACTAGTACTATTGAAACACAACTCGACACCTGATCGACAGAAACAATGCATAATCTTCGACCTCGCTATATCTTTCGGAGTATGACCTAATGTCCATATTTCGGCGCTGGTGCGCGATGTGTCCCTGTTCTGTCATGCTGTTTCTTTGAATTCTCTCATCCCGGGATTTGCGGGTATGGTACGGTATACCGCGCTACCAGATTGTGGCGATAGGTGTCATCATGGCAGCCTCCAGGAAAAAAACAAGGCCAAAGAAACCATGCCATACCCAGGAACGTCTTCGCCGCCAGCACAGGTACCCCAAAAGAAGTGGGGCAGGGTGCAGGGACAGGCAAGCATGAGCCACATGCTTGTTTGCGCTCCTGTGGGGGCAGCTGCAGGAAATGTGTAAAGTGCCCCCACAGGGGCATCATCCCTTCCACATTTGTCCGCCTGCAGGCGTGCTTGCTGCTGTCTGGCCTGTGGTACCTCTGAAGGGAAGTCCCTGGCGAGCCAGCATGGACCCGGGTAGCTTGTGCTTCCCCCTGACATGATGCTGTCAGTGTTCGGCGTGGCTCCCGCTAACAATGCGCGTGATCTTGCCCATGCCCGGTACTCACAACACTTGCATATGCATGTTGCTTCCCAGCAGCCTGACAGAGCACAGTCACTGCAGTCGTCTCATTCGAGAGAAGTGGTGGGTATTTTGTCTTTGTTGCTTTTTGCTACTTGGGTTCATGCCTGTTCACTACCTTTCCGGTGTGTAAGACACTAGTACTGCTAGACAGGATTCCTAGTCGGGCGCTTCCTGGCCACTTGGCCGCACACTTTTATTGATCCAACCTAGATCTGACTACGTGCTACATGAGCCATTGCTGGTACATGAGCCATTCTATGGAGTTATGTCTGTAACTTTACACACTACGTGGTACACACTTGATACTACTTTTGTGCACGTGACCTCCTGCATGTGACACACGAAAGATGTGACACTCTTCGAACATGTTACACAGAGCTTCGGCGACCTGGCTACTTCAGTCGCTACCCATCGTTTCAGATGGGGTGTTGTGTTCGGTTGGGGAAGCAGGTACTGTTGGCCATCCTAGATATCGCCAGCCTGGATATCATCATCCTGGACAATGCTATGTTTGCTATCGCCATCCTGGGCCACGCCATCCTGGCCAATGCTATCCTGGAGATCGCCAACCTGGGTAATGCCAGCCTAGGTACTGCCATCTTGTACGACAACATCCTGGACTACGCCATCCTGGACTACGGCTTCCTTTCCTACGCTTCGTGAACAAGGGTGAAACCCTCACCAGCACACACTACCATAGTTCAACCCTCACCAACACATACTAGACGTGTCTTCTAGAACCCATGCATCATCCATACCACCTCCCAGGGAGTAGGTGGGGCTGCATGGGTCTTGGGACGCTGACTCGCAGGACAGGAAATTCTGGATCTCGTCTGACTCATTGTCTCCACCGTGCCTTGAGAACTGCTGGCATGCATTGTCTTCGCGGTAAGGTGAGTCAGGGTTGGCGGAAGAATAGGAGTGGGTTTGGGTGGAAGTGAAGAGGTCTAGCTGTGCCTGAATGCGTTTCGCTGCCGGCGAGATATTCCGTGCCGCTTTTGTAGTGTCCGGCCAGTCTGTGCGAGACTTTCTGGGACATGGGGATGGCAAGGAAGGGCTTTCGAATAGTTCGGAGCATGGTGCACTGTAGCACCCTGTAGCCACAACTTTGCTAGGGTTCCGTGTGGTGGATGTGAGAGGGAGAGAAGATTCTGATGCCACCTCAGCCACTGCTTCATGCACGTGCACTTCCGTCGGGAGCCCTCCGGATTCCAGGGCTTGGGTCTTTGTAGTGCTGTCAAAGCTGTTGTTTTTAGTCACAGCACCGCCATGTGCATGAAAGGCATGCATGTTTTCTTCGTTATGCTTCTGGGCCGCTTCAGAGTTGTAGCGAAAGCATCCTGTGGATACTATACAAGAGGGTGGGGGTGGTGCACTGGCTTTGTATCCCAACTCCTTAGAGTTTCTCGAATCCTCAACAGATTCACCAGTCTTCACCGTCTTTGATTCGCATTCGTTTTGCAAGATCGCGCCGGCCGGGAACATGCACCGTGAATTCTCACCGTGAACTCCCCCGTCGCCTGAAGATCGACGACAATCGCAATAAGACGAAGCAACGGTTGACTCATCCAGTACGCCACTCACCTTCGCTGTAGATACGTCCACTCCACAATTGTGATGGACAGAATCAGAAGATTCCGCGAGATCTTCTGAGATTTCTTCGCAAGAGTCCAAGACGATAGCAGCATCAACCACGTTCACGTGTTTCGAACTCTCGCTTCTGCAGTCGACGTCCTTGGACGCCCCTGTAGCCACATCCTCCGAAGACGCCAAGGTCAGCGCCACAATATCAGCACCAGGGGTTTTGTGACGTGACAACGGAACAGGAACGGGGCCGTAACCAATCAGAATTCCGTCATCAAAGTTGCATGCACGAGTACACTGCGGCAGCCTTCTTTCCCCCCAAGCCACTTGTGCAATATCCAACGCCTTGCTCCAGTCATCGTCTACCGATACGTGTGCGTCACTGCATACCGTAAACGGCTCACATGCATTCACTGCATGCGTACGAGTCACGTTTGCAACTGGTGCGACCGCAGCCGTAGCCATGTCTTCCACAGCGTTGATAGTTTTACCGTAATCTGCCAAACGATCCTGCAGTTGTGCGGGTG
Source organism: Ulvella scutata (assembly GCA_032359135.1). NCBI lineage: Eukaryota > Viridiplantae > Chlorophyta > Ulvophyceae > Ulvales > Ulvellaceae > Ulvella > Ulvella scutata. Next base: position 10,734 of record JAUMHD010026062.1, on the reverse strand, counting down.
GAGGTTTCACGGGAGGTGTGGTGGAAGTGGCTTGAGGGGCCACAGTCTCGTTCGCGATAGATTTTCGCGGTGAACTGTTCCGAGAGGGAGCGATCGAGGACGGCAGGCTGTCCATGGCTACAGAGTTCGCTCCATCACTGTGGCTTGGAGACAAAAGCCTTGCCAGGTCTGTCTCCGGATCAGTTGAGTACACAGAACATGACCTGGGAAGAGGAGTGAGATCTTCTGGATCCAGTCGCCCGGTGCCACAAACTTGCGATGCCTTCACACTGCGAACTCTCTTCAGCTGCTTTCTTAAGCTCTTGCTTTCTGATGCCAAGTAATTGTCCTCCGCTTGATTTGAGACGTCGCAAGTTTGCTTTGTCGGGAGGATATCGGATTTTGCCGGCGACCCATGCATTGGGGCATCTGCTGCTGAGTTTGCACTGGACTGGCTTGCGTACAGCAAGCTTGATTGAGAGCTCAAGGGCAGCTGTGCATCATGCACCTCATTCGATGGATTACCTAATCTGTGGCCAGAACGTTGTTGGGGGGTGATGAGGTTTCCAGTCGTCCAGACCATGGTTTCGGTGGCCTGCCGTTTTCGAACCGCTGTGGCTAAGGGGTTCTCGAGCGTGCTCGACATGCTGTAGGAGGGCAAAGTGCGTGGCTTAGGGGCACAGAAGGGGGGTGCAGGGTGGCAAGTGGCGGAGGTGGCGCCGCTAGGAGGGTTCGCTTGGTGGGAACTTCCCGCCGTGTGCGAGTGGCTACAGGGGTTCGTAGCAGCTTCCAGCCTAGGTGAGGAGCAGAGAGGATTTATCAATCCAGATACTGGAGTTCCAAATTCTTCCCCAGAACCTGCAGTGGGCACCTATATTGGTCTTTCGGGTGTGTTGCTTTTCAGGGGCGTTACATGTAACAATTCATGATCCGACGAAACCACGACAGAAGTTCATGAACTTGAACTTGGCTGACAGTGGCTGAAAAGTGGTTCATAACGGCATCCCTGGTATTCACCACATAGATGGGCAAATCGCGCGATATGGCCTAAAACGCGAATAATCGGGCCCGATTCAGGTTTAGCGCGATGATCGCGAATCGCGTAATTGGGGCCGCTGTCACTGAGCAGCGCGATCACCGCGCATCGTGCTTACTCTGCCGCTGTGTATACAAAGGATGCAATCGAAAAGTTCGTTGATGAGGATTCTGATGCATATTCAGGGTCAGGAGATGATGCAGAGGGCGAGGAGGAGCCCGAAATGAGGTTTGCTATGTCCTATATTTAGTTCGTTGTAATTGCTGACCTTTCATGTGTTGTGACTGTGGTCAAACAACAACACAACAGTGAGATATGTGCATGAGAGATCAGCCCGCATATATCGAACGCGATTCTGAACGCGATGTGAAATGCAACGCGATTAATCGGGCACGATTGGGCAAAAACGCGATATCGCTCCATCGCGTTTGCCCATCTATGATTCACCAACTGCAACTGTCCACTTCGTAAGACTCTATTGGCCAGCGAAGGGAGACACTGAGCCCATATGCAAGCTAAGTTCATCAAGCATTCATATATGATCATACATAACTTTATACACAATGCTCAAGGGTGAGCAGTTCTATTCGTGGATCTAGACAACGTTGAGAGCTTCTAAGTGAGGAAGGAGGAAACGAGACACAGGTCCCAGAATGAAGTGACTAGAAAGTCCCCAGAAACTCTCGCAAAGCCCTTGAAACCAAGGTTTACAAACCGGCAAGGTAGTGAATAGACATGAACCCAAATAACCAAAAGTACAAAACATCAGCCATGGAAACAGTGTGTCAAGTTACAGGCATAGCTCCAGGCATAACTCCAGGCATAACTCCACAGAAACCAGCAAACCCTAGAAACAGTCGACCGCACCGTGTGTGGCATCCAAAGACAGTGGCCGGAGGCGGCGCATTACCGACATCGGAAGAACAAACTGTGCAGACGAAGCTGAAAGCGCATCGATATTCGCAAAGTTTTTGGGCGTTTCCGGTTCCGAACATTCTGTCTCCACGGCCCTCTCAGGAATCCGGAGACATCTCGAGGGCCAGCTGGCAGTGCTGTCAGCGGCAGCGACTGCAGCAGCAGAATCATCGCAAGCTTGCAGGCTGTTCGCAGTGCGAATTAGGGTTGTGAATTCGCCAAGAGGTGCTTCTGTGCGCAAGCTTGCTATGTTGGAGGCTGCGGCCCTGCAATGTTACGTAACTTGATGACGCATGCATCTGATGTGTTGGCACTAACTCATGATCTGGTGTGGCTACAGGGGGAGGACATGGGTGGGGTGTGAATGTAGAAAGTTGCACAAACCACCTACTACGTTGCCTTTGTGTTTGGAAATCAGTTGTGGAAACAAAGAGCATTTCTGCGGACAAAGAAACACAACGAGCAGGAGCGACGTAATGAAATACAAAGAAAACCAAATGAAAAGGAGCGGACGAAACGAGTGTCTACAAGGGGCAGTTGAACCACTGCACATCACGGTTGCCTCGGTTGCGGGGTCTGTACCTTGAGGGGTTCTCCGCTTGTAGTGGTGCTTGCAGTGGAGACAGAGTTTGAAGTGTCGTCATTGCTGTGTCAAACCCTACTACATCCACGATTTCAATCTGCGGCCCTGGAAACCCTACTCCAGTCAGATCAACAATAACCTCCCCTTTGGCGCTGGGACGTCGGCTACGGCTGCTGCCGTGGCTACTGGCGTACACCGCCGAGCCTGCGCCGCTGCTACAGCGCATGTGTCGAGCGCGATCATGCATGTCATGCATTTCAGAGAAAGTCCCTGAAGGCATGTCGAACCCGCAGGCATCGCTGTCATACATCATCTCTCTATGCATGCAGCTGATGCATGTCCATGCATCTGAGTTTCCGGCCTGACCAAACAGCTTGCAAGAATGAGGTCTTTGCATTGTCCCAGAAGATCCCGCGGAGAAAGCCTCGAAAGGGTTCATGTTAGGGTTGGGTAGTGCACCAGTAGACACTTCGCTTGACCGTCTTGGAGAGCGCTTCAGGCTATCAGATGGCATGTCGCCACCCACAGCCATGGCCACAGGTGCACCTCCTTTGCTACTTTGTGAATCAACACTGTGCCAACATTGTGAGCTCACATCCTTTTTGCCTGAGTTGAACACTTGCGCCGCAATATGGGATAAGTCTGTGTCATCACAGTTCACACTATAGTTCGCACTGTAGTTCACAGCTGTGTGTGTGGTGTGGGGGCCGCGGTCAGCGCCAATGCATGCATCCTCCAGCGTAGGTGGTCGAGAGCTCGAGAAGGATCCTGAGAACGTTCTGCTGCTTTGTCTGCTGTGGCTAGGAGTGTGATATACAACGGAGCCATCAGATGTTCTCATCTCGCCAGGATCTGTAGCATCGTCTGTGAAATTAACACAGAATTCAAGCTTGCTTCACTACTCCATCACAAAACCCTACCAACAACTGCAAATGTGGAAAAAAAATACCTCCCCATCAGGGATGCAACGTTCAGATCACATCAATAACATTTTAATGACCCATCCACGTCCACCCGTAGAACAAACGCGCAAGAGCGAGGGCGAAGCACCCGATTGCTAAAATTTAAAAACAATGGCTGGAAACCGAAACATCCGCGCAAGTTCCCGTGGGTGCCGTTTTACCCCGCTCTGACCCCGAAAAAGATACCCAAAACCCTCCAAAAAAGGTATGCGTTGTGACGCACCAGAATTGTCGCGTAGTAACGCCGCAAGAGCAGCTTTGGTGTGTCCAGAAGAACCCTCAGAGTCCGCGTCCGGCGAAAAGTGGCTTGGGAGGCTTTCGAGGCCTGCGAGCGTCGCATCATAGGATCCCGCACGACTGTGCCCCTCCAGTGCCATCGCATCCGTGGCTAGAGGTGTGTCCGCTATCCTGACACTCAGCTGTTCTGTCGCCGACCTCACCGTGCTGGCAGAGGCCGCCGAAGTTTGGCTGTCATTGCTTGCTGCGCCCACAATAGGCGCGAGCTGCTGGCCTGAATTCACATGTGTGCTCTGCTGTGAATTCTCCTGTGAATTCTCCTGTGAAACTGAAGGCTGCTGCATGGCTCGTGACAGCACCTCCACGCCAGTGCCGCTTGTAGCCACATTTGCACCGCTTGTAGCCACCTTTGGCACGACCATCGCCTGTGGCAACACATCCATTGACAGTACCACAGAATCTCCTCCAGTGCCTGCGGCATCCCTGCCTCTGCAGTACACAGCTTCTGATCCTGCCGCTGCACTGAGCGAAGACCGTGTGTGGCTTGAAGGGACCTCGGCGTTGAGATCACGGCTCCATGCATCTAGTACGTACAGACTGTGCCCTGGACAGTCTGCCCGTGCCACTGCCAGCAGCTGCTCATTGACCCGGTGTTGTAGCTGAGAGACTGCGACCTCCGGAAGAGTGTTCGGAGTTCCGAGGGCGTCGTCGTGGCTACGGGCGGCCTCGTTGATGCCGGCGAAGGCTGTGACCATGACGAACGAGATGATAGCGCCGATCGCACTTGTGGACACGTTTGAGGCGGCTATGAGGGGGAAAGCGATTGAAAGCAGGGCGATGAGGGTGTCAGATGATCTCGTCCAGAGCACGTGTGGGTCTGACAAGACACCCCTGTAGCCACACAGAAAGTGGTCAATTAAGCATCAAGTACAGGCTTCATTGCTTATGTATCGGTTCATGCCAAAACAAACATGTTAATCAAGTCACTGGATTCCAATGATTCAGAAACTCCAATGATTCAATCGTTCCAATGATTCAGTACACTCGATTTTATTTTAGGAGTGTATTGAACACTCCTGAAAGTCAATTCCAGCGCAAGAACACTGTAATAGGAAAAGAGATCAAGGCACATCAACTTTGTTACAAGGTTGCAAGGTAATAAAAGGGCAAGTCGCATCAACTATATTCAGTTCCTCCCATGGGGGCAGCAGCAGTTTGGGACCGGTGCCATGCTTATGGCAGCTAACACATTGCAGTAGTACGCATGCACGCCATGCAAGCACGTTTGAACGCGTTGAAACGCGTTCCCCACAGCGGCCGCTGTGGGCTAGCGCCAACATTCGTCGGCGGCCTGGGCAACCGCAGTGCACTGGGGGCCAAAAATATCAGATACGATACTAAAAAACCATCCCTCTTCTGAAATACCTTGCTACTAACGCGATAACAACACAGCACAAATGTGTGTATTACGAATTAAAAGTTACAGGCATAACTCCATAGAATGGCTCATGTACCAGCAAATCAACGCATGACAACTTAGCTCGACCTCGCACAAACGACACAGCACAAATCACATGCATGAACGCACCGCGCTTGCTCAGACGCCGCGGCCGCATTTCCCAGCAGCGCCTGCATGCGTGTGTGTTCCTCGCCAGAAGGTTCCAAGGAATGTTCGTTTTTCGACGGCGCCATCAGCGCATCCTGTAGCCACACCTGCGCGGTGCGAGCGGCGCCCTCGCCTGCTGAGATAAGATCATCCACCTCTTCTTTCGAGGCACCTAGCAGCACTGTGAGAGGGCACATGCGCTGCAGCTCCCTCTTAAAGGCATTTGAGCGCCCTGCACGAGTGTGTAAAGTTACAGGCACAACTCCATAATGGCTCATGTACCATCAAAACATCGCATGAGGAACGCCCCTGCACTAGGAACTAACATCAACAGTGGCGCAGTACAAAAGCACAAACCTTGCAGACACATACACGTAAGAGCAGAGCATCTGTGACAACAACCCAAGAAGCAGCCACACAGCAACAAAGCATCACAAGGTCAAACGCAACACCCAGTAACAAACATAAGCCTTCATACATTCTTTGACTAATCCAGACTGCGCCCTGTACGTGTTGTAGTTTACTTTATTAGTGCCCCAAACTTTATTACATGTAGAAAACTATTCGGGCTGTTACCTCAACCACTTGGAACCCATGCGCCTTCGGCATCCTTGCAAGGGGACACAGTCGCACTTCGCAGCGGGAACGTTCACAGTGTGCATACCTGGAACAAGATCCAGTAGCGTGAGAATTTCAAACACGCAGAGAGCAGGCAGTGTGCCGAGCATCCACGACACCCACGCTGCCGTGCTGTGCGCGCTGTGCGCTTGGTACTCCCTCCAGTGCGCAAGAATGGCAACCTTGAGCATGGCCCAGGAGGACGGAGAGTTGGGCTCGCCGACTGAGGTGCCCGGGATGCGTTGGGGCAGCACAGGTAGGCGATGGGCTGCTCGCCTAGCTGTCTGGCGGTCATCAGCAGCAAACGCCTCCTCTGAGGGGTCTCCTGGAGGGAGCTGGTGCTTCTGCAGGTGGAGCAGAGATTACATGGTGTGTAGAGAGAGATTACATGGTGTGTAAATGTAAAGAAGAATGTACTTGGGTTCATGCCTATTTACTACCTTTCCGGTTTGTAAAGACAGATTACATGGTGTGTGAATGTTACAGGCAGAAGAGATGACATCGACAGGCCTGTAGAACTATAAATTGTGCGGGGCGGAGTAGGGTTGCAACGTCTGGTTTATAAAGGACAGGGGTGTAGTAAAGCTCAGGGTGTAAAGGACAGGGTTGTGAACCCCGGTTGATAAAGGACGGGGCTGCCTGTTAGGTTCTGTGCTGTAACCAAAAGCGCCCGATCGGTTATGATCGTATTCTACCACTAGGAGCGATGATGATGTCACTGACATAGTAGATTCGCCTACAATCGTAACACTGCCCCGAACGAGTATGCTGGAGGGACACACAAACCCTGGTTAGCTGCAATACCATGCCCAAGAAGGTTCTGCGGCCACAGCACAACCAAAGATAGCAGACATTGGACAGGTTGCGCTGCACACAAAGAAAAGGAAACAGGGATCACGCCAACCCCAAAGGGAACGGGCCTCAACACTGCCAGAGCGGGGGAAGAGGGGCTGCCAGAGGAGGGGCTGCCAGCCCCAGCCGAAACACAGGACGGAAAATCAGGGGCAGCCAGTTCAGAAACGGGCAGAGTGGGGCGCAGACGGGGGGAGGAATATGTGTGTAAAGTTACAGGCTTGACTCCATAGCATGGCTCATGTACCAGCAAATCATCGCATGCCAAGGGGGAGGAATATAAACAAGGTTTGCAATACCCCCTGGTCACAAACACAGGAGCAGGGGGAGGAGGGGGTGAAGAAACAACAGCAACACACGCTGAACGTTGTAAGATCTTCATTCCATCGAAGCCTGCCCAGCGCTACAGCATGAAACAGACTCATATAGTGCATGATCGCTGCCAGCTCAGCGTCGGCCTCCAGCGCTCGTTCCGCCCGTCGCCTATCATCTCCTGATGCACCAAGCACGCCAACCTGTCCTGCGGACGATGTCACCGAGTCTAGTTGCTCGGGTACGGGTGAGAGTGTGTGGCCCACGGCTACCCGCTCCCGTGCGGCATCGTCTGCTTCGGCTTGCTGCAGCCAGCGCTTGTCCAGTGCCGCTACCAGCACCGCCAGATCCTCAAGACTACTGCTTAGTTGCTGCACGTTGATTCTCGCTTCCTGACTTCTTCGATAGCTCAGCGTTCCCCTGCAACCAGTGTCGATCTCTTCTGTGGTCGATCTCCTGCTGTGCCATGTGATGGACGTACGTCTGTAACTTTCACATCTTCTGTGGTTAGTATATCCTGCGTTTCTGCACCTCGTTTTCACCCTGTACAGCTCCAATAACAGCAACACCGAAACCAAAGCTTCTGTAGGCTGTTCATGTTAAGTATTACCTGCTCCTGGCAACCACAACACACTCAAACGTGTACGGGCGTGCTCGCTGAATGAAGAGCTAATGAGCAGACACACTGCAGCATACGACTAGAGACGTAGCAGAAGGAGTAATGTATGTGGTGTATGTGGTGTATCTGGCACCGATCTTGCTCAGTGAACGTAAACAGTGGTACGCGTGCGGTCTCATGACTGGCCACTCATGAATCGTTTTCGCAGCATCGAGGCAAACAGCGAACCTGACAGCAAGCACCACACACAGCAGCAGAATAAATGCAGCCAGAGACATCCAGCTGCCGAAGCCTTGTAACCATTCCAGACGGCCAGCCGTGTGCCACAACAGCGCGCAAGCCACCGCACAGGCACCATACGGGAGCGCTCGAGAGGCCACAGAAAGAGCTGACACCATGCTTGAAGTGACAAAAGTAAACTTGGCTAGTTACGCATCATTCTTGACATGCCCCGGCGTTGCAGAGGAACTTGCCATGCAGCGCGTTTCAAGATGTCGGTGGGTCAAAACCGATGCAAATACCGACTTGAGGATGGAAGCAATAGGCGAGGGTTGGCAAAATATGTTTCCGACTGTCAGCAGACATCTGTCGCTCGTATGCTTTTGTTGCGCAGCGATCTTTCAGCTGCCTTGCTGTGCCATGCAGCGGGCGTTCGATGCTCCCATGTTGGAATGGTGCATGCGATCGAGCACACACACCGCCACCACAGGCGGCTGACCTCGTGCAGATCTAGCCACTTGCCACCTGCAACGCCTGTTTATCCGGTAGTGCTGTACATGTTGACGATATACAGCCCTTGAGACTGCTGTATCAGTTCCCAGCTGCGGCTCAAACCAGTATACGGCCGGCACCGCCGCAGCGCGCCGCGCGAATGCGATATCGAAGGCAGCCGCTCGGGGCTCGTGATCTCCGGCGCGCCGCTCTTCTGCGTCGAACACATAAACACGTGGCTTGTTGCCACCTCATCAGTAGCTGCTGCGCAGTTTCCTCCGCTTCTAGGCCTCTCTTTTAAATTTAAACCTGTCCTACCTTTTTTACAAACCGGAAAGGTAGTAAATAGGCATGAACCCAAATAGCCAAACTCAACTAACACAAAACATCCACCACTTCACTCGAATGGCACAACAGCACCAAACCTGTCCTACCACTCAAACTTGGATGTATCTGTATGTAAAGAAAAGGACGGGTGAGAAAGGTAAGCCCTGGGGATTGCATTATATTTGGGTTCTTGCCATTTCATTGCCTTTCAGGCCTGTCGATGTAATATCTCTTTCAGGCTTCTGCCACGTGTTAGGCCCTGGGGGCCAAAGACACATTCGAACATCACGTCAACCCCTAAGGGAAGAAGCACTGAGGCGAAACCCTTGCGATCCACACAACCTCAACTCACGCTTCACAGTTATTCATGTAAGCGCCATGTCAGCCCTGCTCTCTGCAGCCTCTGTGGCTGGTGGCCTGCTTATGCATGGATCATGCTTGCTTCGGGAAATTTAAAATAGATCATTTAATGCTGTTCTAGGCTGTCCTGCGGACATTCGGCTATTGATTTGGCTATTCTGGTTCATGCCTATTTACTACCTTTCCGGTTTGTAAAAAGTTTGGCTGTCCTGCGGACATATTCAGCGGCCGGGTTTCGTCATTGAAGGCCGACACAAGAACAAGCACCTATGTGGTCGCACGAGACGAAAAACAACACAGGCGCGCCAAATCTATGACCACATAATGGTACAGTCATGACCCTTCTGAGACTGCACGGAGGTAGTCGTGCATGTGCCCTGGAAGTAACACTTGAGAAGCGGGTGTGGGACGTAGTCCTTCCCTCTGCCCCTCCTGTTTAGGGGTGCTGAGGCTGAAGTCCATCCAAATCAGGCGGCAGTTGCTGCATCCCTAGTCATCTTTCCCGCGACATATCCATAGTACATAAGTTGATGTACCTTATATTATTTTCCCCCGGCTTGAGTCAGTCCCTATACTCAAGTATCATGGCTTGGTGCACCATGTGGGTAGAGAGGCTAGCTTGATTCCCTGTCGTTGCTTCGGTAGTGGCATGTCCTGTGTCGTTTGTGCGAGGTCGAGCTAAGTTGGCATGCGATGATTTGCTGGTACATGAGCCTGTTTTTACAGACCGGAAAGGTAGTAAATAGGCATGCTGGTACATGAGCCATTCTATGGATAAAAATTCTTTTTTTTGTGGTTATGCCTGTAACTTTACACACCGTTTATTGCAATAGACATGCATGTGTGCGCATGACACGACACCACCATGACTAGTTCCTAACAGAGCACACCACACTTGAAGCAGAACACGAAGAGCCAGTATCATACAACCCGTCCAGATGGGCCCGGTACTGTGTTGCTGCATTCCAAACCAGTACTTACCAAGCTATTTATGTTCCAAGCATGCGGTGAATGGGCAGCACTCCAAATGGCTGACAGTGTGTTACAGGCCTGTATTGGAAGACTTGGAGATGTTCCCCTTTGGGCCTGGGCACCGAATATGCCGGGAAGATGAACACCGAGGACACATCCGTTACCGTGAGATTCTAACCCACATCATAAGCCAGCAATAACGTGTGTTGAGATGTACACATCGCGCAGCTGCTTTGATATCAGAACGAAGGCAACATAGACAGCAGGTAACTCACAGAAGCGATGATTTACTCGCCATTCTATGGACTTATGCCTGTAACTTTATACACACTCACAGAAGCACGGTGAAGAGCACATAATTGAGGAAGTTCCTGAGAAGCAGTGCCAGGAATATATCTACCAACGCAGATCTGCAGCACTAAGCATGGTGCCCGCCAAGCCCTGCTACTGGGGCCATGCTGCATGCTTCAAAATAGAGGCCTAGGTAGTTCCAAGGAGATCGGATGGGGTTGACGTGCCAGCACATCGTGGACTATCTGCCAGGCATATCTCTAGATTGTTTTACAACCCGGAAAGGTAGTAAATAGGCATGAACCCAAATAGCCAAAAGCAACTAACACAAAACATCCACCACTTCACTCGAAT
>JAUMHD010026051.1:0-40829 GCA_032359135.1 Ulvella scutata | reverse complement strand
ACACACACACACACACACACACACACACACACACACACACACACACACACACACACACACACACACACACACACCACCTACCACGAAGCACAAAACACGCTGAGACAGAAGGAGCCACAGATCCAGCCGTCGCCAGAGAGCCAGCACCATGCACCGCCACACAAGCAGCACAACAGGGACGCAGCGCAGCACAGACGGCCCGATGCCGCGGGCCCGCGTGTTAAGTTCTGTGCGAATACCAAAAGCGCCCGACCCAGGAACGATGGTTGTATTCTACCACTAGGAGCGATGATGTCGCTGATATGGTTGATTATCCCAGAATTGTAACACAGCGATGCCAGAGAGGTACCCGCAGGGCGGCCCTTGCTAGGCAAAACCAGGAGACACCACAGCAGGAGGACGCCTAAGCAGGGGCTGGCAGGTCTAAGGAGCGAGCCGGCGGGATTGGGAAGGGGCCAAGAGCGGGGGCCGGGGGCGCTGGAGGGGGGGCGGGGTGCGGCTATAATCGCGCACCCAGGAGCGGCAAAGGGGGCCACCTGAGGATGGTCGGGAGGGCGTGGCCCGAGGGCGCCGAAGGGACAGTGTGTTGTGTCATTCTTCTGGCTCTGTGTTTAGTGGTTACAAGGTTATGTTCCTGGAGATGCTCCTAGACCTATGCGCTTTGTGTGCTTCCGTGCCGTGCCACTGTCGATGTAATTTGCACCACAAAGGCGTAACAACCTTGATTTTGAGGGCAAAGATCCATGACCCCATGACTCGGATTCAGCACATGTAATAACCCACATGCACCTCCTACACACCCAAGTCACCAGAAGATGAAATGGCTGGAATTCCATGCGGTGCGGCAGGGTCACCTGGGGGGAGGGGTGTTACGATTGTAGGTGAATCTACTATATCAGTGACATCATCGCTCCTAGCGGTAGAATACGACCATAACCGATCGGGAGCTTTTGGTATTAGCACAGAATCTAACAAGGAGGTCCTCTGCAGGGAGCCAGGTGTGGGGGACGGAGGCGCCAGCGGAGCGAGCGGTGCTGGGGGCATGGGGCGTGGGGCGTGGGAGGGGGGCAGGAGGTCGAGGGGGACGGAGGCGCCGGGGGGACAGACATATACCATTGCATATTTATGTTCCCCCGGCTTGAGTCAGTCCCTATACTCAAGTGTCATGGCTTGATGCACCATGTGGGTAGAGAGGCTAGCTTGATTCCCTGTCGTTGCTTTGGTAGTGGCATGTCCTGTGTCGTCTGTGCGAGGTCGAGCTCAGTTGGCATGCGATGATTTGCTGGTACAAGAGCCATTCTATGGAGCTATGCCTGTAACTTGACACACAGATTTATGTTTGGACCATCATGTTTCTGTTGGGATTGTGCGTATAAGCCCAGTCGCCGGCTCATTAGCGTTATAACACTCTACCACGAGGTCCCGGGTTCGAACCTCGGTCCGGACAGATCCACGTCTATATTTTACTTTTCGTTTCTGAGCCAGGTGTGGGAAGAGTCTCTGGTAGTTTCCCCTTCAACGAATTGCATGAATTCCGACAATGTGGCGCTGAGGCCGAAGCCCAAACTGAGTATGGCGTAGTCCCCGTGTACGGCCACTTACTTCCAGGCTGGATGCTTGTGGTACTGGCGCAGAACCTAACACTGTGCTGTTCCGCTGGATATTATATTAGCGATGGCCTTGTTTGCTTTACTTGTCAGCCATGACAAAATCCCAAAAATCTGCAATATGTTCCCTATGTTCACGCAATTGAAAGACAATAGCTGTAGATCACAGGACCACGCAAACTTGAAAAGGGAAAAGGTAAAAGGTATTGAAGTACAGACGCAGAGATTCGTGGCGTAGGTGCGAGGCCCCAGCAGCATGCATGCACCTTTCTTGCAGGGCTGAAAAGAATGACTTGCGTTGAATGGGCGATATCTAGATATCGCCCGATTTGATATATCTCAAATCGGGTGTAGAGCTCATGCATGCATGTTACATTCTGTTTCTACTCCTGACACTTCTTTTAATCTGTGCACTCTCACGCTGAAAGCAGGGTGCTTTCTATCAGTGCACGCTGAAAAAATTTCCTGTTACGCGGAATCCTGCCCCATCGCGTCCTTCTTTGTCATGTAGTAGGTGCTGCGGCCGAAACCCTTCCTACGTATGGCATGTCGCGCAAGTAGGGTTTTTTTCGTTGTGCCGTTCGTCTTCAAGCCGTGCCCGCGGTATTGATTGGTCCAACACCAGCAGTGATCGCGCGTGGTACCCATAGATCGCATGACTTTAAGAGCAATGCTCATGACGATCGCATGAGCAAGAAGGGTATCCGCGGGCATATATCCGGGAAATCCTGTATCCAAGCTGGATCAATGCATTAGTAATAGTAGTCTGGATATCCTTGCTTGCCAGGGAATGTGTCCGAACTTGGCAAGTGGAGGTGCTCCACATCCGGCTCGATCTGCGTACGTAATCCATTTGTCAGCATGGTGACATGACTTGAATTCACACGTCGTTGCATCGACAGGAGTTGGAGGAAGAGACAAGATGAACCAGGGGAAGCAAATCAAAGCAATATAGGCAATAACAAGGAATGCAGAGCCAAGTTCTAACCACCCAAAGACAATTCACACGTGTACTTCACACTTGCATCGGTTTAAAACTTTTCAAGTTTTGTATGCATGGTGTGCCTGATTAAAAAGCTAATTGGCGGCGGGGGGGGGGGGGGGGTGGTGTTCTTGCTAATCAGGAACAACACCATGCCCAAGAACGGCTCCTGCAGCAGCCCCAAGGGACAGGACAAAGTAGTACACCCCTGGGCCACAGGGGACCAGGCAGGCAAGCACAAAGGCTGCAGAGAACGTCGCACAATGGTACAGGGTTTTTTTTCCGGCAAACACAGGATCACCAACAGGGACCGCATCGTCAGCGGCAACAGCACATGCTATCCTATATAAGGGAGCCTTGGGGCCCAACTAGGAGGACATAAGCAGCGACGGCGGAGTGCACCGCAACGTAGAGTGCTTGGGCTCTATTTGCTTTCTTGCCTTTGCGCTAGCTTTCCGGTTTGTAAGAAGTGCATGGATTTTCGGGCCCTTGCCCATTCACTTCCTTTCAGGCTTTTAAGAAGGAAAGTAATTAACAACGAACCGCGCCACACCCAGGAAGGGCTTTGGCCTCGACCGATTTTTGGCGGTAAAGTTGAAAGCCATAGCACGGCATGTACATGGTGATTGCATCGCCTTGAATGTGTTAATTTCTGGACAGCTGGAACTCAGCACACAAGTCAGGAATGCTAGCGAGCATTTACCAGTCTCTTAAGAGAAGAAAAATGGCGTGACGAGGAAACGTTTCTAGCCGTGGAAGGTTTATTTGGCCCCCAGGGCCTTCGTTCGGGGATTTGCCTAGGGGGGCGCCCTGAGCAAAACGATTCTCTCAGTTTCGGGCCCAGCTTACCGCTACCCTGTGTGACACACACTCTGCGCGAGAGCTGTACCATGCGCAGTCTTGGAACAGCTCTCCACGCAAGCAATGTGCCTTCTCAGGGTGACTGACGACGTTTCGTATCTCACGTGCTCAGTGGGTGTTTGAATGACTCAGTGAGTAGGTAAGTGAAGCACCTTGCGACGAGGCGGCCGCGCGCAGGCCATTATCAAGCAGCACAGTGTGCTGAGAAGCAAAAGACTCGGGCCACCGATCAGTCCTGCGCGGAACTTCATCATGTCGCATGTGTTCACGATATCTGCATGCCGCCCGCGCTTGTTCAATCCACGCACGTAGAACACACGCAAGTAAGAACAACGTTCCTCCCTGCAAGGTTGGGGATGGAATGTACAGTTGTCCTGCAGAATAGGAAAAAAAAATGCAAAGATGACGCTTTGTTTCACACGTTCAACGCGTGCTGACATGTACATTCCACGGTACGAACTGAAGATCCGAGCGCTGAGAACAGAGTGTGCACACGTTATAACGTTTGGTGCACAAGGCCTGTGTGCCATGGGGCCAATGAAGCTGGAACACAGCTCAACAGTGTCTACACACTTTACCATCTGTCAGAACACGCGGAAAAACAGCTGCAGCTAAATTGCTATCCTGCATATCAATAGCTTGCTCCAGTGTGGCGGGGTCGCGATCGCCTGGCACAAGATCTAGAGCTCGAGCCCACGTCACCGCACGTATCATGGACCAAACGACAGAAATGGATGGACGGAACAGTTCCCATGGCACAAGAAAATCTTCCTGGCTCATGTGCACTCAATAGATGCTATTAGATTGGTATGATCGGGGTCGACGTCATGATAGGTGTTAGGCCAAGCGAAAGGGGCAGGAGGGATGGATCAAGTGTCTCGCACGCTGGCCGTCGTCGATGTAGTTGCCACGCTTCATGTGAATGTCTGGCCAGCTGCTGCAGTGATACGGGCCCCAGCTTTCAACAGGTATTGTGTCATCCTCGGGTCTCTGACACACGCCACATTCATGCATTTCCACGGCCAGAATGCTCAAGAGAACTGCCCCGATCATGAACGAGATGACGAGAGTGCACCATCGCAGCCTGGAGGTGGCTGTTGCGCAGCCGCAGTATGCCATTGACTTTCAACCTGCGCAGAGCTATAGCTAGCGGCCCTGTGAAAGCAACAAGAAGGTGCCGCACCGTCGAGTGCTGGTGTGGCAACATGTGAGTTGTGGGTTGTGATATACAGTGCATCGACAAAACGGAAGCTGCAGGCGATTCAAATTGCCTTAGTTGAACGGTAATTTGAAAAGCAGACACGAAACTTCGTGTTCGTGGGCGGTTCAAAACAAGGGATGGTACAAGCGCACGCTGTCTAAAGGGCATGCGTGCGTATGGGTGGTCCGATCACAGGAAGGTTTTTGAACCAGTTTTGATTTCGGATTACAGGCCTACGCAAGACTGTACATGTAGAGTATCCGAACCTGATAGCAGCAGGACAGGAAGGGGCAAACCTTGTGCTACAAGGTGAAAGGCGTGCTCTCGAGGCTTGACTCTAGTACAAAAATAGTCGCTGTTAACACTGATGCGAGCTCTGCAGTGGTAATGTGGAACAATTGCAGATCTAAAGATGTGTAAGAGATATAGGTGACGTCCCGGCTGCGATGCACGCCACTTTAATCCAGACGTCACGCTTTCTGGGTGTACAGAGCATGCGGCGTGGTGCACTACTGTTGCTTGAAACGAGGGAATTCGGTCAGGGTAGCTGCGTCGCGCGCGGGGTGCACACACGACACGTACGCAGTCCTTGGCTGTACACTGTTACAATTCACAGAAATCTTTTCTAAAAACCTCCAAGTGGCGCACTGGAGGGAAACGCTTTAGTTGAAAGGGGCATGTCAGCATTTGTGCGGCACAGCCTGGGGAGCTATAGAGGTGAAGGGCTTGTGTTTCGAGTGGATTCGACTCGAGGCCCATGATTCGACTCGAGCCCAGGCCACCTTGGCCACGCACAACGCGTCGCGAGGCCTCGTTCCGACACAATAACGTCGGACATGTACAGATCTTAGCGTTGTGTCTCAATTTGTAGAGTCAGATGAACCTTAGGTCTATGGCTCGTAACTTAGGCCTCACGAATTCCCAACAACAACACACGATTGCGGTTGTGCTCAAAAGAAGTCGGCAGTTACTCGATGCTTTGTGTACGCGCATGTGTACAATGCACATGTGATGCTTGCAACGTAACGTTCTGGCATCCACTAAGGCTTGGACGGGGCGCGTGAACAAGCTGTGAACAAGTGCGTGAACAACCGGTGTGAACAACAAGTGCCAGCAAATTGTATTATCAACAACCCCTAAGTAGGGGTATACAGGCGACACTAGTATGGTATGCTGTGTGTCTTGCGCTACAGTGGCTGTTTTCTGTTTATGATTCTACGCAATGTTGACAAACTCGTTTCCAACCGAGACATTGAGGTGGCACATTTGCGGCGACGGTATTCCGCCGCGATTGCCGAGTTACAACGACAAACTTGTTTCCAACCGAGAGAAAACTGAAAGAAGGAGATGTGAACAACCTAGTCCTGGTCCTGGTAATGTTCTGGAAGGTTTCTGCAATTAGGTTATGTCATGCAATTAGCTGCTCACTGGTCTGCACCTTGAGCGCTTGTGAAACGGTTAAAAGGAGTCTGACTCACTGACTCTTGGAATGTTTAATTTGGAAGATCAGTAGCTGTTCTGGATTGTAGCTTGCACCCATCTTGTTGGAGTTCTCACGCCCACCACAGGGTCCTGATCTGAGTCTCCACACGTCATCACATCTACAGCAACCCACAAGCCACTTCACTGAACTTTGAGCACATCACAAGCATTCTCATACTGTATGTGTGTTATGTACGTGCTTAGGAAAGCCACACAGCAAATTGTCAACTTTTATCGATTGTTGGGTAAACTTTTTTTTCCTGAAGGCCCATGGGACGCGTACGGCGCAATGACCGAACCCAGTCGTCTTACTGTTACACGCCAAAAATGTCGTAAATAGAATTTGTGCAAGGACCCTTCTACCTCTCTGGCCTTTGTAAAGACCGACACGGGCAAGCAGCTGTACATAGAATGGCTCTATAAAGAATGGTCACATTTCAACCCTTCCATGCTCTTCCAGTTTACCTTCCCCCCCCCCCTTGCCAGGCTTTCTCTTCTTCTTCACAACACCAGCCCCCTCACCTGCCACCCCCTCCTTCTCAGCCTCCTCCAGTTCAGAGCTCCGCCTCTTCTTCTCTGCCTTCACACCCCCCTTCTTCCCCCCCGCACTCCCACCCTCGCCGCCCCCCCCACTCGCACCCCCACCCTCACCGCCGCCTCCACTGGGCCCCCCCTTCTTTCCCCCCCCACCCCCACCCCCCTTTCCCTTCTTCTGCTTGCTCTTACTTTTCCCGGACTCAACAAACCCGCCCAACCCACTGGTTCCGATCGCAAGCTCCGCCATCACCTCATGCATTACACTCGTAGCACCAGTGGCAGGCTTCACCGGCCCCCCATTATCTCGCTCTCTATGTCCCTGCCCTTGTTTCGCCTCTTGTATACCCTCCACTTTATCCCCATGCCTCAACTTCTTCTTGCGCGTGACTCCGTCTCCCTGTCCGCGCACCTTCCCCTTCCCTTCTCCTTCTATCCTATCCTGCATCTCTCCTTCTGATGCATGGACTGCAAGCAAGCTTGCTGCGGCTTCGTTATGGAACCCTCTGTCACTCAGCATGTCCGTTCCCTCCGCTTGTTTTACAGTATCCGTGCTAGCTCTGCGTTCCCCCTGCGCCCCTGCCTTCCTCCTCTTCTTTCGCTCAACAACTCCCATCTGCTGCAAACCTCCGAGCGGTTCCCCAGGAACCGATGGTTTGCATTTCCGAGGATGCAAACCCCCGACTACATCTACTACATCACCATCGCCCTCCACCTGCATCTGCTCGGCCCCCAGCTCTTCCACTTCTACATGTCGTTCAGTCCCATTCCCTGAGGCAGCAGCAGTGCCTAAATCGTGGCTCACTCTCGGGAGCTTCGCAGTAGCTGCAAGTGAAGTGTGCGTTTGGGGCTCTTTGAACTCTTGATCAGTGTCCCCGGAAGCCCCCTTGCGTTTCTTCGACTTGCGCCGCGCCTTTGACTCCTTTGCAATGCTGTCAGCAAAGAGCCTCTCGTACTGAGCCTTGATCTTTGCACTGCTGGTCATTCGTTTTCGCCACTCTTCTGGGCTTGCGCTCATCAGTTCCAGCTGCATGGCTTGGCACAGTGGCTCCCCGAACTTTGACGCCTGTAGCCGCAGACACACCGAGTTTTGGTTGTTCGATTGAGAAGCAGTCAAGGATGCAGCAGCTTGGGAGTCCTGGCATGGTATGTGTGTTCACATATCCTTTGTCATGCGATGATTTCCTGGTACATGAGCCATGCTATGGAGTTATGCCTGTCACTTTACACAACAGAGAATCAATAGAGTCCTGGCGTGGTGTGTTCACATATCATAGAGTTTGGAGCCACGGCTCTGTGAGATCATCATTTTTTATACACTCACAGACATGTAAAAAGAACAGTGAAACGAGATGCTTTCAGTTTCAACGATCTTTTAGACACAACAAGACAGAGAAAAGTAAACAGTGGACATAACTGTTTATACAAGTGAACCTTGAGGCAGTGGAAGCCACCCTGTTTGCTACAGCAGAGAGCCATGTTAACTTGTACCATATGACTTGCACCAACAATCGGTCGGGTTAGGATGAATACGAGTGAGTGCATCGCTTTGTGGCTTGATCGTGCTGTTTTGTGCAACCAGTTCTCGTGCGAGTTGGGACGAGTACGAGTTAACGTGGTACGAGCTATCATGACTCCACTGTATTCATGTTGAACATAGTAAGGCAGAGAGGCAGCAAGGTCGTGATGAGACAATTAACAGCACGAGATCGTAAACCACCAACAAACTTACACTTTTCAGGGATTGGGGAAAAGCTAACAGTTTTCCAGAATGCTTCCGGAGAATGTTGTTCCACTCCTTCGGGGGTGCTGAGGCCGAAGCCCTTCATGGGTATGGCGCGGTTCCCGATTAGATTAAATTGTTCTTTTTTTGTTGGTAGTGAGAACTGCGAGTCCGGGATGAGACAATGAACGCGTGTGGCGCTGACCCGTTGTAAATAATGATACCAAGTTGTCAACAACGATACCCAGTTGTCAATAATGATACCAAGTTGTCAATAACGATGCCCAGTTGTCAATCATGATACCAAGTTGTCAATAACGATACCAAGTTGTGAATACCAACACCCCAGAGGCACACACCTTCAGCTCTGTGAGATGCTCAGCCAGAGGGTGGGCGATGATCTCCTTGTCTGGTACCTCACACCACATGAACAGAGCCTCTAAAAGGCGGCTGGCTGCCCCGAGCTTTGCCATCTTCACGAAGCTGGGCTGCAGAAGCTTAACAAGCTTACGTTTGACCGGCTTTGGGGCTGATCCCTGCATATACACATGCCCTAGCAAGGTTGTTCCATTCAAATAGTAGCCTACAATCCCGTACTTATGTTGATGTAACCATGATTTGCTGGTACATGAGCCATGCTATGCAGTTAAGCCTGTAACTTTACACAACATGTAACCATAGGCGCCCTGACTACTGACACAGACAGCGCACTGACACTGATAGTGCTACATGCTGATAGTGCTACATGTATCGTATCCACACGCTGATAGTGCTACATGTATCCATAAAGACATAAACGGCGCATCTTGATTCGTCATGTACTATCCTGTTCCAAACCAGAAAGACAGTGAATAGGCATGAACCCAAGCTGTTAGTTGTTCTTGGCTGTTTGGGTTATGCCTGTTCACCACCGATGCATCGCCAAACATATTCCAGTTATCTCTGCCACTACGGGTTGGTTGGCCGCCGTTGTTATCAGAGCTATATCGCTTGGCTGCGCAGCGACTGATAATTAAGATATGTTGTTGCAATCGTCCGGTGTGTAGGACTGAACAGGAGAACCCAAAGATCGTGAACCCAGATCACTCATGAACCCAAAGATCGAAAGCATCCCACACAAAATAACCACATGATCACTCGAATGGCACAACAGACTTCGTGCACCTATGTCCACTCATAAACGTCCGATGAGTGATACTGCCTGAGACTCCGAGTACATTTTGTACACGAAAGCGCTTGCAAACGTGTTTGTTACAAACCGGAAAGGTAGTGAATACGTGGTGCAAACGTGTTTGTACCACGAAGAAACAGCCAACATACAGAGGAAAACGAGCTTCAGCAGCTCCACAGGTCCAGGACTAGACTGTGTATGTGAATATAGGTTACTGATGCTAAAATGTGTTTTGAAATGGTGTAAGATGGCTTCTCCACCTCTACCACAGGGTGAACTGCCAGGAAATCAATGCAGGGACATACACACCTGACAGTCAGACACATCAGAAAATCAATGCGGAGCTACAAACAGATCTTAAGGCTAGACCTGAAGATCATGCACATTTGACGGTGATACACACCAGCATATTAATGCAGACCTACAAACAGATATTAATCGTAGACCTCAACGTTATGCACACCTTAAGAAGGGTCTCCAGCACCCGTGCCCCTGAAGGATCAGCTCCAAGAAACGCTACAGAGTCTCCATCCAGTGCAACAAGGGCGTCTGTGATGACCCGGCATGCACTTTGAGGCATCGAGAGCATCGACTTGAGGATGATGCACCCATTCACTGACAGCCTGGGCGGCCGCTTTGAACTCTGAGCAGAAGATACTGCCTCTGAAAGTGTGATGTCTTGGCCCAGCATTACTAGGCCTGAAACTACCTGTATGATCACTTGGAACTGTTGTGGGAATGGTATGTAGCTGTTCGAAAGATACACAACATTCCCTCGAAATCCTTCCATCGAAAGATACATTGGAACAAGATGCAATGTATCTACTAAAGATAAGGCAGGGAAGCGTAGCTCTTGCCCTTTCCGAAACCGGTAATTTGTTATGATCGAAATGACTGAACTCTTGAATGAATGTGATGAGATGTGTTTGTTGGTATTGGATGGATCGACAGCTTGAATCTGTTGACATGCCTCGGGTGACACTCCAAAAAAGCTGTAACCTCTCCATTGTCCTGTTGACAGACAGACAGATGGAACAAATAATCGTACTTATAGCAACAATGACTGGCCTGATGGCACATGCAAAGACCTGTTTGGTGGCCTATTAACGCTTCAGGGATGGGTGAGAGCCTGTTGATCACACAGCTTCTATGTGAAGCAAAAACTTCAAGAGCCGCGTGCTGAGCAATTGAGCAGAAGAGTAAGACTACAAAAAGTGATATACTCTGAACTGTTCTACGCAGGAACGAAATCTGCGCGATGCAAGATGAACGGAGGCATCTATATTGAAGCAATGTTCGTGATCGGCCCCTGGTGGTTGCCACAGGCGCTAACAACATGGATGCACGCTTTGATGTGAGTCATCTCTGGCTATAGGGCACTATTTTGTTTTGTCAGGGAAGCTCCAGATGGATGTGGATGTGTCAGAGAGCGAGACAACAGATGCTGATAAGGTAACAAACAAGAGCAGTGATCGAGTACAGCACAGCAGAGAGAGCAAGCCAGCATGCAGAGTGCAGAGAGACGCACTCCATCAGGAAATGCCGCTTGCACTGTAGTGCAGCAGTCTTCGCACTCAACCCTCCAAGCAGCGCATGCTGCCACAATAAGACATGCCACTCCTGACCTGCCCCGCAGCAAGCAGTCCTCGAGTGAACTCTTAACAGCATGGAAAATATCTGATACGTTTCTAGCTGCTGGTGCAGCAGCTATGAGAGACTGTGCAGCGTAGTTGGCAACTGGATTGACACAGAGCGAGGCAAAATTGCTCGAGATCGATCTGAACAAAGGCTCGTAGAGCTTGGGAGGACAGCAGAGGAAAACAGCTTCGACCATATGACTGGCAGTCTTGTGCTTCATCTGTGAGATGACGGCTGCAGGCTCCAGCCGGGAGAGTGTGGTTGTGGCATGTTCACTCTGCTCTGGTGGACATCCGAGAAGGTGGCAAATGAGCGTAGCCACGTGGGCCCTGCATAGAGCAAGATGGAATTGCGTAACACGCTGAATATGTATTGCGATAGTAGGTACAAATGCCAATGTGGCTTTCACCACTGCAGGTGTGTGCACAAGCAACCATGTGAACACTTGGCCTCAGAGCGCGTGTTAAAGCAGTAATCAGAAAGGTCATATATATGCTTGTCTTCTAACAATCATCATCGGCCAAGTTATCAGTATGTGCTGTGGTTGGGCAAACTGAATGGAAGGCACTGATTGGAAAGGCGCACTTGTCCGTAACCGAGCGCAGAAGCGCCTGCAGAAAGGGGGACGCATACGTGCTCCTCTGAAGACTGAAAAGAGTGGCTGAATCAAGTCCATGCCCGCACACCTCTTGCACAAGGATGTGCAAGTGGTCTTGGAACTCAGCAGCAAACAGCAGTTCCTGTTCTTCCTGGACCTGGCCTATCCGTTTCCTGGAATCGTCCGCAATGATTGTGTTCTCGCTGTTCCGTTGGATGAGTTTCACTTTATCAGCGATGTCGAGCTTCTGCGCAGAACCGCTCTCAAGAGTGTCAGAGTTGAGCTGCCCAACGAGCAGCTGCAGTAACCGTCTGGCGAAGAACGTTGCAAACTTGTGCGTTATATAGTCGATCAGATCTTCCTTGACAAGATTCACCATCTCCCCGACCACCTGGAGTGCTTTGTCAGGCTCATCGCCGCCTAGTGCTCGTTGCAGCTGCAACAGCAGCTTCTCTAGTACGTGGGAGCCGAAAGGACTGCAGCAAAAAGAACTATATGCTTCCGCGCAACGGTGACTTGCAGGGGATACATGCCCATTGATGCACGAGCTGTGTGTGCGCACTTGCAAGCCACGGCGAACAGCGATTCTCGAGTTGCCACCCGCTCTGCTAGCTTCAAGAGAAGCACCGTTGGCGCAGATTCGATCAGAATCTCCAAAATGCGGCTGCATTCTACGTCAGTGGCGACCTTCACTTCTGAGCCCTCCATTTCTTCAAGTGCACTGGTGATCTGCAGCTCACGCTCTGCTTCAGACTCTGTGGCCTCTAATACACCGCGAATCTCTTTCAAATACTCCCGCAGAGTATCGCTTACTTTAAGGGCAAAACTCTCTGCCATATTGGAGCGCAACACAGGAAGGCTCCAACAACAGGCCGCTACTTACTCCAAGAGATTCACTCACATCGCATGCGCGCTCTCCTGAGACAAAACATGCACGAGGTTGCTACAGAAGGTTTCAATTATAAGCAGCTACAGAGGAGCGACCCAGAACAGAGGTCGCTATCAGGACATGCCGCGGACAGAATTCAATTCACCTGCTCACGCATGCTCGAGTGTCATGACAGCAAGTGACAGTGCAAATGGCGACTCAAAACCTCAGGCATGAATGATCATTGCAACTCTTTTGCTTAAGCACAGGCTTTGATCAGCCATACCCAACAACAAACCAACATTCAGAGCCTCTGCTGGCCAGCATGCAACATTTATAAGACACCAAGTCCACTAACATGGATACTTTGTTCAACACAATAATTACAGTATGTCGTCACCCTGACTCATCTGCTGGAGTATGGCATGGAGGTGTGGGGCCTGCCCGCTGTCTCTGCCTGCAGGAAGTGGCACAGGTGCATTCAAAGCCCCGTGCCGACTTGTTGCTGGCTGCTTACAGTCTGGCCTGCGGTATAGAATTCTTCCCGGGTGATCCCGCCTGGACCGAGTGTCCCCCACAGGTGGCTGCATTGCCACTGAGGCTCTGCTGTCTGCACGCGGTGGGCCTGTTAATGAAACCAAGGTCGCTGACCACTGAGACATGTAGCGCTACATGTCTCAGTGGTCAGTGACCTTGGTTACACCAACACACAGCGCAGCAACAGTTGCTCCTAGCAGTCTTTACCACAGCATGGTGGTGCCTCAGTGTATGGTAACCATTCATGCTATTGATGCATGAGAGAAAAGAAGAGAAGCTAATGACGTCCCCTTGAATAAATTATTCGGGGACTTCGCCATACTCATTTTGAGCTTTGGCCTCAGCGCCACAGTGGCGGAGTTCATGCAATTCGTTAAAGGGGAAACCACCAGAGACCCTTTACGCACCCGGCTCAGAAGCTCGAAGAACGGACGAGAAGTGGCTCTGGCCGGACCGTGGTTCGAACCCGGGACCTCGAGGTACCAGCACTTTAACGCTCCCGGGCCCGCGGCTGAGTCGATCCCAAGACCCAATTGTGTGTAAAGTGTGAAGACCCAATTGTTGACCCTTTGTTGACAGTAGACAAGGCATGGAACGCGCTGATGCCGTCAGAACCTTCTGTAGTAGTCCCCGAATAGTTTATTTATTCCTAGTTCCATCCGGAGGTTTCTGCATGGTCACACAACCCCAGAGCACTATGTTCCTGAACTCTGCAGAGCTCTGTTTATGCGGTGGCCTGAGTCGCAAAGCGCATTCAATGGGGCCCCATGGGGTCACAGCCTGAGACTTGCAGGAGCTTTTCAATCGCCAGGAGCTTGAAGGGTGGCGCTGTGAAGGACAGATGTCAGTCTTTCACTAGGAGGTTGTCCTCCTATGTACGATGTGGATGGAAACCGCCCGCCAAAACCATCTGCATGAAGATGCCAAGAGCGCAGCCTGCTTCACCATCTGCAACTAGATGGCGTTCTGAGTCAGAACCCGCGGCGCGAAGAAGACTAGGCAGTTTAGTTGCGAGGGTATTTACGAGGGGAACCCAAAACTCCATTTTCGGGGTCACCAAGCCTGACTTTTCCTTCCGAAAGCCCTGACGCTTGCGACTGTCTCTCAATTGACTTCTATCCATTGCCATTCTGCTTCTGAGGTTCGCAGTAAATATTTCAGTACGCCTAGCTTCCGGCCGACGCAGTCTTACCGTGTTGGTACGTGCTGGTACGTGCGGGGTGTTGTGTGATAGTGTTCAGACACCCAATCTGTACACATTGTGTTGGCAGGTACTGCCTGGGATCGTTACTGCTCAGCAGGTTAACTACCGTTTCGTGGCATGTTGAGAGGGTTTGGAGTGGTTGTTCCGAAGGTATGTACACACTCACAGCATACAATTTGATGATGTCGCAAGGAGTTGATGTGATAAACACTGCAGCAATGCTGTGAAATTCTGGCAGATTGTTGCGCGACGTGCCGGTGCACTTTTGCAGATGAGTCTACGCACAACTTCGATCGCTGATCTATTGATCCAAATTATAGCAGGTATCATACTTTTCACCGGACCATTAGCGCCTGAGTCAGTACAGGGATATTCTATGGCTGCGGACCCTCACCACTTGCCAATGCGTTCCGCAGAGCAGAGCATACCAAAACACCGATCCAAAGTACCTCCAGTACCAGTCGCTGAAATATCTGATGATCAAGGTGCCTGTACCGCTCCCTTATCCAGCATCAGCATCTCTTGGAGCCAGAATGTTTGAGTTATATAGTTGAGTGCACATATACATTCCGCACACAGGCCGAAGTTGGAAACATGCATGCAGAAGACCCCCAGGGCACTATCAAACTTTCCTTAAATGGATCGGCAGTTGGAGTGGGCACACTGGAGGATCTCAGTATGAAATGTGGAAATGTGTTCAATGTGGAAGTTTTTAGACAGCTGAACAGCATGCTCACTGAAAGATACATTCCCATAGTATGTGACGACAACACACGGACGCCCCTGAGGAGGATTGCAGAAGATCTCTGCAGGTGATCTGTGCTTCATAAATTTTATTACATGTCTTTCAATGGCAAGACCGTGATCTCTTGGTTTGCATCCCTCAGGCATTGTCCATGTGGCTTGCAAAATTGCACAGGCAGGACAGGAATGAAAGTGGTGCGAGGCAACCCAGATCTCTTCCAACGTGATCTGCAGGTTCGATGTGTTGCACAACATCTGTGAAGCTGTGCCAGACCAATGTGGCCCTGACGGAGATCAAGTGGCTGTAGTTGGAGGACCTATGGCAAGTGAGACTGCAGAGAAGCTCAAGACACCATGGGGTGTAGCATTGTTGCTGTACGGTCAGTTCAAGAAGTACATAAACAACAGCGAGGTACAGAAACTCTCCTGGGTGTATAGGCGTGAATGCGATTTGAAGGAAGGTGGGCCATTATTTATGGTGGCTCTCCAGCATGTCGACTTCGCCAAGCTCCAGAATGACGAGTTTGACAAGCTCCAGAATATTGACCTCGACAAGCTCCAGCATGTCGCCTTCAACAAGCTCCTATCTCCCGGGGATGATGCCTCCTTCGATCCCATCGATCATGTACTTGAATGCTCATTTACATGATGCAGATTCGTTGAGTGTTTGCCTTCGAAGCAATGGCGCAGCTGAGGTATGGAATGATATGTTACAGGCACGCAGGTTAGTGATAATGATGCAGGATAGCAACAAGGATGCAGCAGTTTCAGAACAGGTGGCATAGCACTGGTGTAACACTAGCAGGGTCGTGACACGTACAGCTGGGTTACTCTCTGGGCACCATCCCACACTTGGCCACCAGTTTCGTGTGATGCGTGTGCATTCATTCGATGAGAGTGTTGGAATAGGCAGGTTATCCGTGGTCAAACAACGATACATGTGGAACTACTACACCCAGAGTGCTTCTACGCGTAGAGTGCTCCTACAGCAGCAGGACCCTGAAACCATAGGCTGCTACATCAAGAGCATGGGTCGGGTGACATGTGCACGTTGCAACGCTGTAAGATCGTGGACGAGCACCTATTGGATGCTCAAAGCAAGTATGCGGGAGTTGGCTTGTTAATTGTTTGGCTTCACTGGATATACACGTATTCTTTGTTACATGCCATGCTTCTGTTTCTCCCCACATGTGTTTCTCCCCACAGCCACAATACAACGCCACACACTATTTTCTGGTGCTCGAATTTGGATGCCCATGCGAAGTTTACACAAATGAACGTTTACCGAGAGGAAGAGTGTCGTCTTCTGCTGGCAGCCTCTCAGTATTTGCTGTCAAACGAGGACGCCCCACGCTGCTGACGGATTTCTGCCACTCACGCTGTAGCTATGTCGAAGCAGGATATCGAGAACATCAAGAGAGGATTCTCGGATGGTGTCGGCGTGATGTACGACACAGCTGTTGGAGCGGAGGCCAAGGTAAACGAAGCTACGGCGAATTTTGCCTCAACAGTCCGCAAGTCGTTATCTTTCGGTCTAGAGCAGTACTCGAGCACAAAATCGAGAATTGAGGTATGTACCACGCCTGAGCTTCCTCACAATCACGTTCTTTGCAGCGAACTGAGAAGTCGGACTTCTTGCAGGATGCTGGTGGGACGGCAACGTCGCACTATAAGAGTTTCGAGGAACAAGTATTAGCAGGAGTCCGGATTAATGTGAAGAAAGGCATACAGTGGTGCAATGATTACCCCCTTTTTGCATATGGGGGGGCTATGACTGCCTTCCTGATGTTCCCTGCACCCCGGGCCTTCCTGTTCAAGAACATCTTCGGTGCTTTTCAGAGCCAGGTAAGCGACGTTATCTCTTTTGTCCTTTAGGTACACCAAGGTGTGTTTAATTGCAGTTTCAAATGGCCAGATTGTACAGGAGTCTGCCTTCCGGGCTGCAACAGAGAGATTTGCAACCTTAAGTGAAACAAGCCAGACGCTTGCAAAACAGAAGGCAGAGGTGGTAGAGTCAGGCAAGGCTGCGCTGGATGCACTTGCTGCAGCGCACTCACAGGCTGCAGAGGCCTCCAGGCAGCTTGCTTCGATCGAAGCACAACTGAGCAATACAACCACAGGTTTTGACGGTGTGCTACACTCAAACTGAACAGAGACAGAACAACTTCTAACTCGTTGTACGATCCGTTGTGCCGTCATTGTAGCATGCTGGATACTGCTGTGAACTAGACTCGTGGTTTTTGTTTGTTAATGCTGCTTGACTATTCAGCTTCTTGTGCTGCCTCCTGCATTTCGACTTGTACTAAAACTAGATATGTCCAGCCCTATAGTGTGTAGGCCCTGATCCATGTGTATACCCAGGCGCCTGGCCAGGTGCACCTCTCTAGCCACACATGTCCCATGTATGCATGTCTCGCTCGTTCCTGGTAATATTACGTAATATCTATTCTAGTGATGAGAGTGGCTCCACACTAGTAGAAGTCTTTGTAACTGCTTGGCTGTACTGCAGCCGGTATATCCTGCCTTCCTTGGAAGCCTTATGTGTCCAGTGGTTTTCATTCATGTTCCGCTTTGCTTGTTGGGTTTGTTCCTGCATTGTTAGCAACTGATTGCTGTTGTTGAGAGAAGGTATAGCGCAGGGAACTTTGTCTAGTAAAGAGAGTGACGAGATAGATTCGAAAGGCATCTGCATCATGTTTATGATGTTTGGCTCCACACGGGTGTATGTGCATCACTGCACTCTGTAACCCTCTTTCTGTTCCTTTTCCCACTGGCTTGTCACTCACTGTACCAATCTCTGCAGAAGCAACCGAACCTCTTCGAATGCATGTCACAGTTCTTGTGTAGAATTCTCTGTGCATCTCCGTGCAAAGTCTAAGTTTTTTGCCCTTGGGGCTCTGTCTCCCTGTCACCCCCACCACAGGTGTAGTTGTTGTCAGTGCTGCACCATTACGTTTTTTCTGGGTGATTACTCGTAATTACGTGCATTACGTTCGTACGAAATACGTAAGGGATGCATAGAGAATGAAGTCTCACACACCAATTCCTTAGTGCAGCTGATTGCCTCCTTACGTTTGGTGTCCAGAACGTAAGTAGTTACGCGTAATTACGAAATACGGGTGTGCAACACTGGTTGTTCGGTGCAGAAGTGCGGGAGACTTTGGCGCCGCTCAAACACAAAGACGTTATTACAGTGAGGTCAGATGTTGCGCGAACGGCCAGTGAAGTACGTACAGAAAAAAAGGATGTGGAAAGTCTGATGTCAAAGTTGCAAGCATACCAGGTGTCATGAGCAGCGAGAGGTTGTTCTGACACTGCACGGTGGAGGGTAAGTTCTGGGTTGATGTTGGTGCAGCTCAAGGGCACAGGCAGTACAGGGGTTTAGAAGCCTATTAGTGAGGATGTCGATTGCGTTCATGGTGGCGCGTTGGGTGAAGTGAGAGCAACTGCACGACATATTTTGTGATTTGATAGGGGTTTATTGGTGTAGTCGGGAGTGGATGCCTGCAGCTTGCTCTGAAGACCCAGTTGTCAGCAGAGAGTTTATCAATCAGGGAAATGTATGTGTTTCCATCCAGTTTGGGTGGTGTTGCAGCATTCGTTTGCATCACCAGCTGTTTACATGCGTTAACCCACCATTCTCATTTACACTCTTGTGTGAAGTTGGGAGTATGCTCCTCCGCTCTCTGGATCCTTTCCAACCAGATCGTATTTTGTAACTCACATTGAACTTCTGAACAGTGATACGGGGCCTCAATGCCCCTGGGGCACCTCCATTGAAACAGATGGGAGAACGAAGCGGGTGGCTGCATGGCTTTCATCACCACGAACGCCATGCAAGGCTGTGAGAGGGGGCAGGCTTGAAATATCCTGCAGACTTGAGGCATCAGGGATACTTGCTTGGTCAGGGTTACTTGCTTTGAATGCATCCATCACCTATACGACAGAATCGATGTAAGCTTCATGCTAGAACGCCTTGCTCTTCAGGACCAGTTTTGAGTCAGTGTGGGAGTCTGGAGCATCTTGGCCCTCATGTATTAGCCCACAGGGGCTCTGCTGCACCAGCATTGGTCCAATTCTCACTCTGCGATTTTCACTCACAATCGCACCCATCAGACAACGCTCACCAAACATCTTCAGCTCCTACTACACGCTTGCATTTCCTCTGTGGTTGTGATATTCGCAAGACCACGTTTCGTGAAGGTGTGGGTGGATGTTTGCTTTCAGGGTAGGTGGGCAAGTGCAGTGCGTAGCCACACGGAGGAGTCAGTGCCGCAAGCTTGCACTCACACGCTACTGCACCACCCAGGGCATGATGAACCCATTGTGCAGTGCACAGGACCTTCTGTGCTCAGTGCACAGCCCCCACAGCTGTAATTTAAGTAATAAGAACAAAGGATCTTTTGAAGTCTGTGAAGAACATCAAGCATACTGCGTGGTGAATCTGACAGCGACACTAGCGCAGCGAAGCGACACAATGATTGCACAACACTTGCTTGTTCATTCAACTACATTGTCTACATTGTGCAGCAGAGCAGTGCGGTGTGGTTGATTACGGAGAGTAGAACATGCCTCGGACCTGGTTTTCCCGGTGTGTACATGTGGTTTAGTATTGTTCATCTGATATGGGAAAACAGAGCTGCTCTGAACCCCACACCTTGTGCAAAATGTAATTGATCCGTTTTCAAGACCGTTGCTGTGCAAACATGTCTCAGTTCATGCATCCTCGCTCACCAACTGTTGTTTCTGATTGTTCCCGCTACTGTGCGCATCTTGCTGTTGCAAGATGACGTCATCACTGATCACCAGTGTCGCTTAGTGAGATAGAACAATCCTGATTGTTTGGGACTATTATTTGGGTGTGTGACCTGGCAAATGAAGCGACACTGGTGATCACTGGACCTCATGGACTCCACACCAAGGCACCAGGAGATACCAAAGTCTCCCAGGTTTTGTGCAGAGCAGAAGAATACAAAGGGACCTCAGGGTGGTTGATGCAGCCCCTCGCTTGCATCGAGGACCCTGCCTTGCAAACTCTGTGTAGAAGGGTGGTTGCTATACCTGGCTCAGTTGAAGCTGCAGCCGTTGCATTTCCAAGTGCAAGTCTTGTTGAGCACCGTGGGGGAGTTCAGCACCACTCGTTGGCCCTCCAGATCCTCTGGCAGCACCTTGCATGCTTGTACATGCACCTGCTGCTGCACACACACCAAAGGCCGCTTCGTTCGTAATCCTCTTGCCTGTTGAGAGATGGTACCACCACCTTACAAACCAGACAGGTAGTACATAGACACGGACCCAAATAGCCATGGAGACGGCACAACCATGTGAAACAAGTGGGGAGGAGAAATTATGTGTACGCCGTATACGCTACTCTTATTGTTGTCCAGCAGCTATGGTGTAACAGTTGTACATCCTGGAGCATGTTCCAGATTGGAAAAGATCTGGAGGGCGGGCTTCATCATCATGTGTTGATGTAAAGAAGCGCTACATGTCTCAGTGGTCAGGGACCTTGATTACATCAACATTGTGAGGCCGCAGATCGATCACTTGCCCAGGGCGCTTAAGGAGGTCTTGATTTCATTGTGTTTCAAAGGAAAAACTATCAAGGATATCAGGATACGTGAACAACATGTGAATAGTAACCGCCACTCTATCGTATGTAGTGAAAACTCAGACAGAAAGACCTGGGAAACTGCACTTGGAGTCCACAACAGGCATACCATGCGAGGGAGCAGTTACGCCAACAATTTCGCCACGTGTGCTCACTGCAAGGCCTTGTGTTGTGCTGCCCCGTGACTGGCTATCGAGTGCTGAAGCACCTGCTGTGGCTGCAGGTGCGGGGGCGACCCCGATCGTACAAGTGCTATGCTGCACATGCGCCTCTGGTCTTTCTCTGCCCACTGCTGCAGCCGAAGTGGCCAAAGCAGGAGTGAAGAGGCCTTCAGTCTCCCACTGCCGGTTTCCAGAATTCTTGTTGGTTTCAGTAAAAGCTTTCCCTTCGTTCCAGTGTCCTGGATGGTTGGCTGCGAAGGAGTCTACTGCTGCTTGAATGTGTTGTGGTTGTGGAGCTCCAGCACTTGTGGTAACGTTCTGTTGATACCCCTGCTGCTGCTGCTGCTGTTGTTGCCCCTGCTGCTGCTGTTGTTCTTGTTGACCCTGCTGCTGTGGCAGCACGTGATGGAATGAAGGAACCTGGAACGAAGGTGAAGAAGTTTCAAACCTGCTCAAACCTGCGGAACTGTGCACAGCTGCTTGGTGTTCAAGATTGTTCTGGTTACTTGTTGCTCCCAGATTCAACACCTGCATGCAGCCCAGATACTTTCATATTCTTGAGAAACCAAACGTTTGGTTTCATCTGTAACACTTGATAACACTGAACAGGCACTTGTTGCTCCCAGATTCTAAACCCGGGTTCCAGAATGACACAGGCCGCTTAAACCCTTGAATCTTAACCGTAATGAGCGATTAACCGCAATGAGCGATGTTCCTCAATATTCGCCACACCTGCCTGTCATGTTCTTCAAACAAGAGCCTTTGACGATCCTCAGTATGCGGCACTCGTACAGATGGTGGCTGCATCCATGAAGGATTGTTTCCTGCAAACGTTGCAGCCCCATGGGGGGGCTGGCCGGCAACAGTGGTGGCTGACGGAGCAGCAGAATGTTCATGGCCACTTTGTGCGCCATGACCGGAGTTATGAAGCTGCTGCAGCCTCTGTCGCACTTCAGCGCCGCTAAAACTTTGTAGGGAGACAAGGGGTTTGGTGGAAGGGTCCTGCCTGCTGCCTCCCACGGGCTGTGACTTGTCTGGGCCTGAGGAAACGCCATGAAACGTGGGAAAATGTGTGCATGGACAAGTGAGCGAATCCGATGCAAGCCTGCTTGCTACGCAAACAATACAGGCATGTTGCAATGAGTATATAGTCAGCATGAATCAGTATGCATGCTTCCGAAGGATGTCGATGGGAGGACATCAATACATGCTCGTGTTTGAGTTGATAATCCTGAGTGTGTGTATGCTTGCAGTGGACGACAAGACCCCTTCGTTTGATGGCAATCTCTTCACTCAAGTCACTAATTCGGGAAGCACAAATATTAGCATCTGCATCAAATTAAAATGCACATAACACCGAAGCAGGTTGCTTAGAAAAGATGATAGCTGTGCTGGGTTTTGCTGCTCGGGCTCATGCCTATGAACTGCCTGTTTGGGTTTGAAAGATATGGACAGGATGATGAATACAGGGGTGAAGGACATAAACGTACTGATACCAAGGACCGCCCAGGCTCCAGGGTCCGATGAACAGGGGATCACTCTGCCTGTTTCAGACCTGGCCAGCAGCTGTTGTGTGGTGGGACACGCTGTGGCAGCGGTAGTGTGCAAGGCTGTGTTGGAGGTGCCAAGCGTGCCTGAAGCTGCAAGAGCTCCAGGGGAGGAAGTGGGTGCCCATTGCTCGTTCTGCTGGGCTGCTGTGGGGGAGTGTGGTGACTGATTGTCTGCAGGGGTCTGTACCAGGTGACGGGTACTGATACTGACTGGCTAGATGACGGAGGATGAAATACTCGGGGAATACAACGCATATGATTCGAGGACTAGCTCCTCCACAGGTTACGTGAATAGCTATTCCATTTAATAGTGTTCCTTTCGATAGCAGGTGTATGTATTTACTACTACTCTGTGCATAACCTTTTGATGATTCAGCGGCCACCTGAATGCCTGTCTTGGAGACATGGACAAGAGGCGCAGCTGCTGTGGTGCCATGCCATGCCATGCCATGGAATGCCATGCTGGAATGGGAATGAGATGGGGCAACGTACTAGAGCCTGATCTCTGCAGCTGAGAACAACGTGCAGAGCTATCCGAAGCATTCATCAGCGAGGACGAAGAGAGTACTACAAAGAAGTGCTGCTGTGCAGCCCGAACGAGCCGCTTGCACTCTTGCCGAATCGCTGAGCGCTCTGCTGAAGTGAGATCGAATGCGCAAGGAGGTTTGCGTGCTGTTGATGAGTCTGAAAGTGACGAGTCTGCAGCAGCTGACAGGCGTGCCATTGTGCTCTGCACACCCCATAGACAAACTGGAGGTTGAGATATGTTGAGATGCACGATTAGAGAGCATTACACAACCCTCAAATTTACACTGTGGTTGATCTGAAACTATGTTATGGGGAAATCTTCTCTCTTGCTCATTTCCTGGCTGTCTCGCTTGCAAGGAAGTACTGGAAGAAGGAATCTGCTTCCTCTGTCATAAAATGGCAAGGACAGGGGTAGGAGCAAGATAGTAACCTAAGATAAGCACAGCACAAGCAATCACTACGTATACTTCACGTGCCAAAAACGCACGCGGCAGGTATCCAAAAGGAAAAACGCGACATGTAGGACAATCTATCTCTGCACTCGATTCGCACCACATGCCATCAAGAAAACGTATTCCAGCACTGCTACTTACTACATGTACTGATAATATGTACGTAAACATGAAGAGAGGATATGAAATTCCCGCAGCACGAAAGGAGAAGGTAGCAAAAATCACACGGCAACAGACTCAAGTGCCCGCAGACGCTGCGGGCCCCACAGGGCCCGTAATGAGTTGACCGCCTGCGCATAGGACTCGGAACTGTTCTTTGCAGTGGTCTGCGCTGCCAGAAACGACTGCAAAAGTCGTTTGTATCCGATGTTCATCGATCTGCTGTAGTACTTTGCGAGCTCCGCCACATCCTTCAACACCTGTAAACCAAGAAAAAATATATATTGTCACCATATGCACGCAGCGAACATCATCTCTGCGCTGCAGGGAACATAATCAGGAAAGATGAAATATTTACGAATGAGCCTGAAGAGTTTTGTGAGCTTGAACAAGATCTTTGCAACTCACCAATACACAATAGGTTCTGACGATTGTGTAGGCGAACCCTAGGGGCTAACGTTGCTTCATCGAGCACTCTGCAACATGTGGAACTGCGTATGTGGAAATCTGTGTCGCACGGGGGCAGGCAGTGGCGATAATAGATCCCTAATAGTCCCCTACCTACCTGGGCCTAATACTACTAATAGTAAGGCACACTATGTCAACTGCCAGTGGCTAGCATTGACTGTGTGTAGGTCTGCTGGAAGGGATGCAAAACAGAACCGCACAAGCCACATGGTTAAGGATGACCACTTGTACGATCTGTGCAAGCAGAATCTCGCATTGCCACAACTGCACACGGCCCAGGAACCCCTACCTGCTTCAAATTGGCAGCTTCACGGCGTGCGTATACAAGCATTTCATCATGTGTTCCTGATGCTGCACTGCAGCCGCTTGCAGATAGCCGCTCTTTTTCGAACTGTGCACCTTGCTTGCTGGTGTCTGATTGAAGCACGCTTCCAGTACCAGATGGTCCTACAGTGAAACAACGGTCAGCACAAGACCTTATGCACGAAGAAAATAGGTGAACCTGCTGGCAATAATCTGAATTGGACTCGAGCATGTCAGATCTGTCGATTCAAAATTATCGTGTCAACCACAACAGTTCGAAGTGGGAAGAGACAACTCAGGAAAGAGTCCACCAGAGAACTAGCAAAGGAGTAGCTCTGCACAGACGATGAAAATTTCTATCTGGTACAACTACCCTTTACTCCACTTATCCCATATGCAAGAGAGTAGAACAATAACGGGTGCTGAGTACGTAATGTAACACAACGAGAAGGCGTGTATGTGCAGGAACCCAAATAGCAAGACTGAACATTAAAAATCATACCAATAACATACTTCACTGCAATGGCACTTTCCTGTTCAGTGCAGGACAGGACCTGTGTCTATTGTCTAGGAGAACAGGCATGAAACAGCGGATACACAAGAACAAATGTGACACCAAGATGATGCTCATTCAGCTGGCAAGCAATGAAAAGTGCTAATCTATACCTTCACGAAGGTGTGCAGTTGTAGAGCAGGCTGCCCCCCTACCACTCCTGCTCTGGCCTCGTTCACTGACTGCAGCAGCTTTCGTCTTCGCATCACTGCCGTGATACACCTGGCGGAACACAGCTACTGGATTTTGACCTGGCAGATTGTTCTGTAGGTCCTGATGCATCTGTGCTGCTGGCGAACGTGTGTTTCCCTTGTTAAAGTGTAACAACATTTCATGCCTTGGGATGCTGTGACCAATGCCTGGGTCCACATGGCCCTCAATACCAACCTTTGATTCCCAGGTCGTCGGCAAGCTTCTAGCTACATCTGCCTGCAGCTGGCGCCAGCTTGCTAGCTGCGCATCACTCTTGTTTGCACGCACATCAGCATCGTCTGCCCGCTGCTCTGCTGCTTTCAGTTGGCTGTTCAGGTGATTAATCTGCTGCGCGTGCTGCAGATAAGCACATTATAGTGTCAAGAGCGTGATGGAACTGCTTGCAGTAAGATTTACGGACATGATGGTGCTGTCAAAGCACACCGCTGCCTCAGAAAACGACAAGTCCTTCTCCTTGCATCGCAAACTCTCCTCTAATTCTCTCTGGTTAAGAATCAGCTTCTCGTTCAACGCCAGCTGATCTGCCAGGGAGGCCTTGCAGTCGTCATGCTCAAACGTGAGGTCATTGCACATCTTTGCGACCTGGACACTTCTGTGTTCTTGAATACAGCCATCAATCGAACATACTGTTTCCAAGGAAACAACTAGCTCATGATGAACGCATAAGACACATTGGCATGTAGATAGCCCAAAACTCCTGTACCTGTTCATACTTCCACTTCCATTGTCCACAGGACTCGTGGGCAGCACTTAATTGCATGGACAGCATGGCTGAGCGCTGTTTCATCTACAGCACACGTTTCTTTAATAATCAATGAGAAGACACACACGATCCAGGAACAATACCTTCTTAACTCCTTTGCTTCACGAGGAGTTGATTTTCACCTCATGATAACGCCTCAGAAGCTCTTGCTCCCTTGCCTTATATTCCTGCAAGAGGAAGAGCAAACTTGCATCATATCCAGTGTGTTCACTGTGAATCATCACAGAGACAAGGATTTCATATGCAACACCTGCATCCAGTGTCAAGTGGGGAAATGGACAGGTGGAACTTACCGCCTCCTTGAGCTCCCAACGATTATGAGCGCTAATGAGAACATTCCTAGCCTCCTGCTCGTATCTGCGGGATATGGAGCTCAAGTCTGCGTTCGCACCAGGCTTCGGCGCTGGCGGGCAGGGCGCGGGTGTTGTTTCCTGCGCCTTCTCAAACTTCTCGGTACATCAGTAGGCAAACATTCAAGATTCATAGCCATGTATATCTGATGACAAACCTCCAGGTTGAGTTCTGCCAGGCTCGCACGCAGAGGCGTGGGAGCAGGGCGTGATGCTGACCCAACTGTCATATTGCACCACACTGAGTGGAAACAAGTCCTACAGCGGAAGGAGGCCAGATGTTAACACACTCAAGTACGAAGATTCCGAGTCTATGGCCATAGCTGGGCACAGGTCTTTGCTCTTGGGGGAGATGGCTCGAGTTCGAAACTGGGCACACATCGACCTTCACATTGACTTGGGCACACGGATGAAGAAGCAAGAATGCAGCTATTCAAGTAGCTAAACAGACACCGCAATCTTCTGGAAACAAGTGCACGGGTATGTACACAGTGCAGCCTCCGATGCATGCTATTTCAGTAATGCATCAAGCTGATAATAGACGCAATGACAAGCTGTGGGTTACAACCAACCTCAAAGATGCGGACCCCTTCTCGCCCATGCTGCTTTGATTGCTTTCTAGCTAGCCAGTGCGCATGGAGATGCTGGACAGTTGTGTGGTGTGATGGCTTATAATTACTCGTGAGGTGATTTGCATGTGGTGCGGCACGCGGAGCTGTGCATCTTCTTTCTCGAGGGTTTTCTCGTGACGGGTTCCGTAGAGCTACTGGTCCATTCGTAGCGCTTGAGGCGCCAGGCTTGGGGATTAGTAGCGTGATGCTGTTTTATCTGCAGCTGGCTGTGCAGGCATAGACTAGTTCCTGGCAGGGGTGTCACATCGTAACCAGAGTGGTGGGTGGCCACTATGAAGAGGTCAAGTCGTTGTAAGCAAGCGTGCCCATTCCTGCACACAGCAGGGCACATACGAGTGGCAGGGGGGGGGCCTGCAGGACACATCGCTCAATTTCCATAGGTTGGGATGGAATTTTTTTGATTGTGGTTGTTTCCCTGGTCCTGTGCAGGTCGAGTTGTGTGTTCACGTCGACAGGGGCGCGGCTCACAAGCACGAAAGGTGCACTACCAAAAGGTCCTGTGCAGCCTGCAGGTCCTGTGTACCTCTGTTTTCATGCTCTTGTACCACTTCTTCAGGGGGCTGAGGCCGAAGCCCTTCCTGCGCGTGAAGCGGCTCACGATTTGGGTTTGTATTGATATCCTTCAAGATGCATGCGCTACAAAAGAGAGTGACATCGGCTGGACCAGAGAAAAGGGTGCAAGGAAGGATCATACCTACGATATCAGAATATGCAAACCGGTGTGAAGCAGTCCAAGCAAAGCAGCCCAAGAGGACAAGCCTATGCATGCATACAGAACCTCACAGGCATGCAGAACCCTAGGCAGTGTACTACCAAGGTTCCGCTGTGTCAGTTGTACATGATGGGAAGCAACGAGGATACAACCGGCCTCTCGACCAGCGCATGCTCGTGCACGTGGTGATCTTACCAAGTGCATCGTTTGGTTGTTGTACACAAAACCTTGACGACACCGTAGTCCTTGGTGTAGGTCCACTGTTGACCGGTGTTGCATGACTTCCAAGGGAGATTTCTCCCTTTGCCTTCAGCTTTGATCTAGAACTAGATCTAATTAGAACTCAAGGCGCATATGCATGCATGAACACCCGACTTCACTCGAGCTCGGTCACGTCACACACCAGCGCTGTCTAGGTGTTGAGGACTCCATTTGTTGCTCAAAAGCACTGTACCTGTTGATACTGCTTTACCACACCAGTTCGTGCTGCACCGGACACAGGGTCTCGTGATCATCAAAGAACCCGTTGAAAGAACGGAAGGGACCTCTGTCGAAGTTTTGCAAGTCACCTTCAGGCTTGCTACGTTGCCACTCGATGTCCCGGGTGTTTGGAGTTGAGTGCCACTCTTCTTGAAGTTGTCAGGTGTGCTCTGTCCCCCAAACCTGTTACCGAAGCTTCACGTTTCGTCTTCCACGACAGCGTGAAACTTCATAGCTTGCAGTGTGTCGTTTGATCACTTTGTTGTGCCATGTTGTCACTTTTTTCCAAGTGTTCAGACAGCAGTATCTGGGCACGGAACACCCGGACAGGTATCTCCCAGACAGCCATCTAGAGACAGATAATCGCCCTCATAACTGAGAAAGATATAGACAGGCAATTTGAGTATGATGTATCGACTATCAACAGCCATTAGGTGATATGCGCTCCATTATGGCAGACGAACTTGGGCGCATACCTGTTCACATTCCGTGTTTCAGTTGGGGGCCATCTAACATGTAGATTATCGCTCTCTTGTAATGACTCAATTAGTATCCGTTCTTCCACTACCACGCAATGCTTTTCGCTTGCGTGGTGCTCATAGCTTTCTCAGCCACCCGTGTGTCCCTAACCAGCCACCGAACTGATTTGCGGACAGCGACATCCAATCAGCCAGACCATACCTTCAAAATATGCCAGGGCAAGTTCTCTTAGGGCCTAATCCCTCTCAGGTGGCCTGAACAGGAACCTTCGTTCGCACAGGAACCCTGAACCCTTCTGCCATCCCACATGCCAACTCATCATGCAGGCGCTATGAATGGTATTCATTAGCTCCCATAAACCTCGCTGTCTCCTGATTCCACGTACAATTGACACCGCACAAGCTTTCAGACTTACACATTCTCGTCTGCAGGGACTTGCAAGCGGAGATCCACAACAGACATGAAGAAATCAAACGCCATCAAAGACTACTCGAGGAATTCTTCGTCATTCATTCCTCTTTTACTACTAGTGGCTGTGGTCGCAGGTGAAGCTGCAGTTGAAGGGTCGAAAGACCACAGACTTCGTGCAGCAGCGGTGCTATACCAACAGGATGAGTTTGAACTCCTGAGCGACTGGATCCAGTACCATGGTGGAATATTTGGGCCTGAAAACCTCTATATCATCGACCACAACAGCAGCTTGCCAACTGTTCTGAACACCTTGGGTCTG
Organism: Ulvella scutata; assembly: GCA_032359135.1. Classification (NCBI taxonomy): domain Eukaryota; kingdom Viridiplantae; phylum Chlorophyta; class Ulvophyceae; order Ulvales; family Ulvellaceae; genus Ulvella; species Ulvella scutata. The sequence continues at coordinate 11,534 of JAUMHD010026051.1, read as the reverse complement.
GCTAAGCAGATGGGCGTTCATGTCGTGCATGATGACTCTCAATTCACTGACAAGCATAGAATCATGTCAAAAGTAATGCACGAAGTGATTTCGAACGATTCTCGAATCGACTTTGTCATGCCTTTGGATATTGATGAGTTCGTGATCACTCGTACGATGGATGTGTACACTACTTCCCCCAACGCAATCCTGGCAAGCATTGCAGCTCTCCCAGTTGATGGATTCAAGTACAAATTTGAACGCATTCAGGCTGCAGCCTGCCCGACATCCTATCTGGTTCCGTACCGCAGGAGAATTTTGAATGCTAACCTGTTTTCTGAACCTACCCTGGGTATTATGCACAAGACGTTTTTCCACCGAGAAGGCTTCTTGAGTACCGATCAAGGGAACCATGAGGGTAGAGTGGAGATGGATAGAGTCTGTGCGTCTGCATCAGATGAGGAGCTGGAACGATTCAAGGAATCTGGGGTGATTCTTTTGGAAGGGCAGTGCTTTCACAAGACTACTCTTGCGATCATCCATTATGGCGGTCATGGGCTCACTTTTGAGTCCTTCAAATCAAAGATTGAACGAGGTTTTGTCGCGTACTCCTTTAATATTGGACGTGAATGCTCTGGGAGCGGGATTCATTACTGCAAGACCTGGAAAAGGATTTTGGCTGATGAGAAGACTCTTCGTGATAATTATCAAGCAGTAGCTTGCAGCGATAACAACTTTCATAGTACATTCGTGGCAGCAGCACTACTAGGAGATCACGCACAAGTGTTGCAGTATCCTCCAACAGTCACACTGCCTTAGATTCAGTTGCTGATGGTGTTTGATTGTGTGTGATTAGTCAAACGATTGGATAAGGAACTTCTTTAATGAACATATGTTATCATGAACATATTCTTGATGCATGATTCATGTGTGTACATAGCATGGGATTGCTGTACACAAGTTGCTGTTCAAGTGCTGCCACGCATGCATGTTTCCTTGCTTACAATATCACTGCAAGCGTGCAGTGATTTTGCTGTCACCTTGCTTAGTTGCACATGAGGATAGTGGGTGGACACTTCTTTACGGCGCGCACGGGGTATCAACAGTCTGTTTGTTCTGGCCTTTGGGTTCTGGCAGCATGGACGACACCATATTGAATACACAAACAAAATTTCTGTTGAGCTATTCGGGAACCACGCCATACCCAAGAAGGACTTCAGCATCACCACATTGAACTACACTGCAACATTGCAGAGGGTTTCATGCCTTCATCCCTCCTATTGTGTGCTCAGCTTCAGTTTGAATTCTGTGACATGCACTCGTGTATGAACATACTTTTGAAAGTTGAGTGCGGCAGTCTACAGGGAGGGGGTTTGTTAGGGCTGAAAATTAATAGTTAACGCCTGTTTAAGCCCTATTTAACACCAGTTACATTCTTTAAAATAACGCGTTAATCGGGTTTTCCAGGATTAATCGTCTTTGGTGAAATTGTAAAAAGTTTCAATTAAGCTGTAATTCTCATGTAATAATAAATGTGTAACCAGCAACAGCAAGGCACGAAGTGGTGGCTACGGCGGCTGCAGCCCAGTGACACAACACTCTTTCCTGAGTGAGACAAGCAGGACACAGTTCACAGCCGGGGAGCGGATCCAGAAAGCCCAAAAGCAAATCAAACTAGGTAAGTTGACGCGTGTGCTGCAGCAGTCAACTCTTGCTCGTGTACCTTCTTTTATCTCTTCGAACTTCAACAACACCCACAGGTGTCGTTCATGCAACATGCATGAGACACTGCCTAGGTATGTGGGACAATTGCGGGTACTCAGGGATCCGATTGGATACCTGCAATTGGATACCTGCTTGCTGAAGGTGTTGTGCAATTTGTGGGAAAAGAGGTTTGAGACTCCGGCCTCTACCATCAGTGCTTAGGGCGAGTGCTCGAATATTTCCTTGAACAGTACCTAACATGAATTGTTTAATCCCAAATAACTTATGATTCTTATGTAAATCAGTGCGTTAAACCACACTTGCCTGGTTGTAATTATTTGCATTAATGTCGGTGTTAATTGCCTAAACTTTGGAGTTTTCGGTTAAGTTGTAAAATTACAAATTACAGGATGTTCAATTCACGCGTTAATCGGCCACTTGGGTACTTTAATTTGCAGCCCTAGGCTTTGTACTAAGAAAAAAAGCTCCTCGGGAACCACGCCATACCCAAGAAGGGCTTCGGCCTCAGCACTATCTATCCCATGGGCAGTTAACCTCACCGGTGGGGCCGTGGGATTCTGGAGAGCCTTTCGACGGTTCTGTCATCGCAGGGGGTTACCAGGGGCCCTGTGCATTGCATTTACGGGTAAAGCTATTTTCCTCTGCAGGAGCGGCTATTTTCCGCCTGTGCTGGCTTTTTCGACCAGAAATCGGAAAATGATAACTTGACCGTCATTGCAATGCACAGGTGTAGAATCACGACAGGTGTAGAATCACGACAACAGGGCCTCTGGACCCCCTGCGGTTACAGAACCAGTAAGAAGCTCTCCAGAGTCCTGCGGTCCCACCGGTGAGGCCAACTGGCCATAGTGCACTATCTATAGGGAGGAACTAGCTTGCATCCAAACTTGAGTTCCCATCCGCTGAACAGCATCTTGAAGTGTCTCAGTTCTCATACACATGATGAAGGTTTATTCAAGTTTGTCTGGGAGACGGGTATAGCTTCACTGTCGCAGTATGGTATGCAGGGCAGCATGCTGAACGAGGCTCATGCATTCCATTCCTGCGGTGCATGGCCTGCGTGCAGGCGAGCCAACTGAGATGACTTCCGTATGTCCAAGGTACAGATGCGTACAATCGTCTTCTACTATTGACCCTTGAATTTTCTTGATTTCTGTACTCCCGGTCACAATTTCAGATCACTTGTCATGCATTGCATTTACATAGCGCCGAGTGCCCTGAGGAGTTTGCAAGAGGCTGATTTTGCGTTTCCGGACGGATGCGGTGGGCTAGTTCGAGACAATTCGCGAGGTAGCTGCTCGTTGCTCACATAGCATGCTCAGTGCTGCAGCTTGTTCAGACCTGTGACAGCCATCGGAGCTTGCCGTCTGGAAGAAGCCTTCAATCACCTAGGATCTGGGGTTTTTGCGCCTCACAGCACGTCTGCATTCGTGCGTTGCGCTAGTGCAGTGTTCACAGAGTCTGGGTACGGATGATTGCCGGCGGTTGGCATCCCCAGGTGTGCCACGTGCTGCCAGAATTTCTTATCACTGTTTTTTGCGGGTTTGCGTTCGAACGTCACCCGTTGGCTGCTTAGACTTTTTCTCCAGACACGGATGCCGCCTGATGTGAGTGCAAAATTCTCTAGCATAACACGTTTTTCAATTTTGCAGCTATTCTAAGGAGGTTCTGAAAGTGAAACCGTCCTTTGCTTCATTTCCTTCCAGCTTAGGCGCTTCCAGCTTAGGCCCAACATGGACGATGACCTCTTCAAGGGCGCACTGGGACTGGATTCAGATGAAGACGATGCAGCCTTGGCATCTGAGGTGGCTGCAGAGCCCGATTTGGCGACACAACGCTTGCAGGATGCGGGTCTAGACTCAGATGATGACAAACAGCAGATTGAGCAGGACGATGTCGATAATGACCCAGAACGCAATAGGGAAGAGCTTCCTCGCACACCCCCTGGTCCTGCATCTCCTGCAGATGATCTCAAAGGTGTGAATATGTCTTGAGTTATGTTTTGACGGCAGTACGTCCTTCAAGTGATGGCTGAGGAGCTTTTAAGTTTTCCCAACTAGGAACTTGTATACCAGCATTGTTACGTTCGAGCATGCCAACCAAATGCTGCTTCACCTCATGAGTGTGCAACAGTGTACGAGCACACAGAGTTCAAATACACACAGTTAGACATATGTTGTGTGGAACACGTTCAAGGTTGTATCATCTTCTGCGAAGAGCTTGACAGGAAGTATAACGTATCGCATTACCCGCTGTCAGTACTGTCACGCCTCTGAACAATTTCTTCGCAACCAACTCCATGCTGTATGTGAATGTGTGAGATACTTGGGGTCTGCTGTAAAGGCTGTAATAACAAAATCACATGCGTACACAGTTGTAGAAACACATGCTGGTATTTGATCATCAGGTGTCTCTGGGTAGTCGAAACCACGATTCGAGCACATCTACACCTCAGCGTATCTCTACCATGGGATCGAGCCACCGTATTATTAGTACGACCGAATCCACAGCGTATGTAGACTTCACCTTTCTGACTACAAACCGGAAAGGCAGTTACTAGGCAACAAGGCTAACAGCCATAAGAAAAACTCACGAAAGCAGGGAATGTAGAATGTAGAAAGATAAGAAAAAGAAAATGTAGACCTGGAGCAATAAATCTAGACGTCACAGAGAACAGGTGACGCTGTCTTGCATCAGCATAGCAGGAACGTTGAAATCACATACCAGAACCGCGCTGAAGGGGGCAAGAGCCCAAGTATCAATCCTGTATCAGCACAGCGGGAACCAGTAATCGAGTATTGTTGATGCAACCAGGGTCGCTGACCACCGAGACATGTAGCGCTACATTGGTATGTGGTCAGGAACTACGGTTACATCAACAATATCAATCCTGCATCAGTATAGCAGGAACCAATAGTCGACACACTCATGGCCACGCCCAAAGTGCAGTCAGCAGCAAAAAAAATCCATCGAGGAGCAACACAGTAGCGTGTAAAATCAAGTTGCGCCAATATTGCTCTGCTCCAGAGCAGAGATTGCACCAGCGTCGTATTGATGTTGTACTTGACGTTGTACTGGGTTCAGGTACTGGTCTGGAAGACTCAGATGATGACATGAAGGCAGACTTGAAGGATGAGGCTGATCCAGGCAACCAGCAGAAAGCAAACTCCCTCCCTGTAAAGAAGGAGAGAAAAACACGTTCACCAGAGGTGCCCGTTCCCTCCCATGCAACTGAAGTCTTGCAACAAGTACCCGAGAAGCACGAAACAACGACCGAAACAACACCCACCAGCTTGACTTGCATAGCACAACCGCGCCATCAAGAGCATCACGGTCTTTCCCACAAAGCTCGCGTGCATCAGATGTGTGTGGTACCGGCAGTGTTTAGAAGCAGCATTGCACCCTGAAAGCTGCTGGTCATCTCATATTCTGGCGCTCTACACCAGCCCTGTTGCAGCTCAGGAGCAGCACCTCAACAGGTCATTGCATAGGGTTCTTTGATGTTGACGTTCACAGTATCTTTCCCATCTGCTGTGATCATGTGGCTTCAGGTTGCTCCTGGCACGGTACCACCTGTAGCCACTGCAAAAAGTGTCCACATGCGTCTACACGCATGTCCTCCAACCCAATGATGCAGTGCAACAAACAAAAACAACAATATCAATTAGACACCAATACCAAGTCAACACCAACAAACTGAGTAGCTACGACAGTGAAGCCTCAAACCAACACCAGTCAAACCAACAGCAGTATGTCTCTTTCCCCCCCATGTACCAACTCAACCACACCGGAAAGGTAGTGAATAGGAATGAACCCAAATAGCCAAAAGCAACTAACACAAAACAACCACCACTTCACTCGATCTTTCCCCCCCATGTACAATATGTCCCCTCCCCCCCTCCCCACAGCAGTATGTCTCCCCACAGCAGTATGTCTCCCCACAGCAGTATGCCTGCCCCCCATGCACCTGCAGTCTGTGTTAAAGTCTATCTCAGCTGCACAAGCTTACATTGTAGACGTGGCGCAACAAGACGGCGGTGTTGCAGACCTGGCAGCTCCCCCTAGTGCCCCGACCAGATGAATCCTTACATGTGATCACCTTCAAGAGCATGGTGGATATCGAAAGCAAACCCTACATAGAGGAGGACTTCACTCTGGAAGAAAAGGTCAGTTTTGACGAGTACGGGAACCGGATCCACCGGGCACCACCTGTCAACAGAATCCGATACCGCTTCGACTACGAGCACACCGGCACCGACCTGCAGATGGAGAGCAACGCACGCATTGTGAGGTGCGCAGCCGTTTGTACATGTTGGTGCTGTACTGCATTTTGGTGCACAGCGAATGTACAAAAACATGTTGCACAGCAAAGAATACAATAATTTGTTGCACAGACAAAAGTACAACAGTTTGTCGCACAGCAGAAGTTGATTACTTTACAAATCGGAAAGGGATAGTGTTGCACAGCAAAAGTACAACAACGTGTTATGCAGCAATGTCAGCACAGCAGCGCGCTGCTGTGCGGACATGTGTCCAACAGCGATCATTGCAACATCGTTTCACTGCCCTGCAACATGCCACTGCGCAACACTGTTCCTCTAATGGTATCTTCGGCTTCGGTTTGCACACACTCGAACCGTGACCATTGTTACTGGGAATTGTGGGCTTCCTTTGTTCTGTTCTTGAGCCAATTCAGTCAATGGAGTAGCGATTTCACTACTTTACTAGATTTAGTTTCTTGCTGTTTGTAAAAGGTGTGTCTTGCTGTTTTGATTCTTTCCAAATTACTGCCTTTGCGGCTTTCAACATGATTGCAGCACAGTGATACTTTCTTATGCATTGTTCCCTGCAGCCATGGACGGCCAGAGGGTTCTGTATGGTGCACGCATACAGGTGGTCAGACAACTCGGTGTCTCTGATGATAGGCAGCGAGTGTGTGGACCTCAAAGAGGAGCCCATTGCTGGGCAGAGGCTGCTGCTTGGGGTGAAGCACAAGGCCACGGACACTATTCAGGTATGCCTCTGGCCTTTCTTTCGTTTTCCCCGCAAGGGGTTTCCATGCCGGTGGGACGGAGGGGCCGTTAAAGTTTTATAAAATAAAAAAGATGAACGAAGAACACACGTTGTCTTGTCGAATGAAACCGTAGCACGTTTCCCGAAACTGCACACAAATCCGCTGATCGTAGAACCAACAAGAAGTGGTCCTCAACACATCATACACGTTGTCCTCATGGACCATGTGATGATGTCGCAGTGCGTGCGATAAAGAGTGCACCTTGATCAGCAGCTTGATCAGCCCCAGCAGCTTGATCATCCCTAGCAGCTTGATCAGCCCTAGCACCTTGATCAGGCAGTACGTGCAGAACCAGATTTTTTTACCAGATTGATCAGCCGCAGACTCCTTGTAGTAGGCACAGCATTCTCTGCAGTGTTGCAGAACAAGTGAGGTGTGGAAGTCGTGGAGTGAAATGTGAATTTGGAACAAAAGCAAGGGAATTTGTACGTCTGGTGAACATAACCAGTTTACTTTCACCACTGGATATAAAGCTCTGATGTCTAGTGGTTACAGTAGACTGGGTAGTTCAACAACTTCGCTGAATTCAATGTCATTGTTATTATGTTCTAGTTGCTTCTGTCTAGTTGAAATCTTTCCTGTTTGTAAAAGGCATGGAATGTGAATGTGAAATAAATGAACTGCGTGTAATCGTTGTGAACAAAACAGTCAACGTAGCACTACCATCTCTTCTCTTCTGCTGCTTTTATTTTCGCTTCAGGAACTATTCTCATTTGCTCTGTGAAGGGCAACATGAGCATGCTATGGAGTTATGCCTGTAACTGAACACACTCTGTGAAGGACAACTCAAACAGCCACAGCGTTCCTGTACAGGCACAGCAGTTACTACGGAAGCGGTTCGTGATCCGCCCCCCTTCACTGGACAGCCAGCTGCACAGGAACATGACACTCGCTCTGTCGCCCGAAAAGCAGTCCCGAAACTCCATCAAAGCGCACCCGGTTCTTGAGGACTTTGCGCATGAGCACATGACAAACCTCGGCCGCGACATGGAGCTTCGCAAGATCAGGTGCTCTGCTGCAGCCAGCCTTGAGTTTCTAGAACCTTCCACCGTTGCAGAACCTTTCAGGCCTCAAGAATTTATTGTGCTTGTTCGCAAGTTGAAAATTCAGTTGCACTTGAAAGTGGGCATGCATGTATACAAGTAAGTACGGCGCAAGATTCTTCTTTTTATAGTTTGACAAGCAGCATACTGCCGCCCCTCAGTTTGTAGTTCTCGCAGTACGTAAGGCCGAAGAAACGCAGTTGGGGGCAAGAAGTGAAGCATCAAAACTCAAAATGACTCAAGGAGCTCTAAGAATTCAACTCGAGGGGGTAACAACAACAGTCCCCCCCTTGTTAGCTTTGTTACAAACCGGAAAGGTAGTGAAAAGGCATGAACCCAAATAGCCGAAATCAACACAAAACATCCACCACTTCACTCGATTCGCACAACAGCAGCATCACGAAAGTCTTTGCCAGCACTCTCAGCCACACTGCGATAGTAAGTCCCCCCTTTGTTAGCAGTAACGGGCTCTTTTAGCTGTACAAGAAAAGAATCCTAGACATCGCAAGTCCTGAAAGCGGCTCTCAAAATTAAGCTGACACAGGGAGACACCCCCTTGGTCAGCGATTCAATTCCCGCTACGATTGTTGCAGCTTACGAACCGAAACGGTAGTGTGTAGGCATGAACCCAAATAGCGAAAAGAAACCAATCCCGTCGGGATTGGTCCACCCGACAACCGAAGACCACCACCCAAAAATCCACAATACCCCCATGTAGAACGCTGCGGGTAGTCCATGAAGAAGCAACAATTACTTTCAGTAACACAACAGACGCTTGCCGGGAGAAGCAATATGTGTCAGTTGATTTGGCTATTCGCGTTCGCGCCAATTCAGTAACTTTCCGGTTATTAACATTTATAATTGGGCTTGCAGGGAGAAGCAAAGCAGAGCTATGAAACGCAAGGCCTCCGGGGGTGAGACTACTAAGCGCTACGTGAACCACCGGCTCACTGCTGCTTACCTTGAGGCGGATGATGACGACGATGATGAGTATGAGGCTGCGCGGGGAGGCCGCCAGTCCGCTGCTGCTGAGGTGCGCTGCACTGCTCTCTCTCCTTGGGCGAGATGTGTAGACGTGTCACTCTGGTGGGGCTGCTCCCGTACCAACTTAAGATGTGTCACTCTGGGAGTGACACTGGGAGTGGTGGGGCTGCTCCCGTACCAACTTATGAGCTTATGAGAGTAGTTTGTTGGTGTTTGCTACTTTGGTTCATGCCCAAGTCTTACAAACTACATGGGAAAGGTAGTGAACAGGCATGAACCCAAAGAACCGAAAGCAACTACTAACACAAAGTATCCATCACTTCACTCGAGTGGTACAACAGCATTATCAGAAGACTAGAACATTCAGAAGACGAGATGACTGGGTTCATGCCTATTCACTACCTTTTTTTCCGGTTTGTAAGAAAGTTTATTGGTGTTGGAAAGACTTTCGTGCTGTTGTGCGCTTCCAGTGAAGTGGTGGTTCTTTCGGTTTATTAGTTACTCTTGGCTATTCTTGTTCTCGCCTTTTCACTACTCTCGCAGTTCGAAAAAGAATGTTGTTTAAAATGACAACAAAAATAAAATTCATCGGGTAGAAGCCAGGTAGTAACTGTTGGTTTGCAGCTGTCAGACACGCGCTGCATTAGGTTTTGGGGTGCTGTTACAGATGCGCGTACGTCTTTGCACGCCTTGTGCTTTAGTACTGCGCCACTGTCAGGGATGCAAGTTTCATGCTGCATTCTGCGACACACGCTGTTCGCTACGCAGTGCGATGCGCACTGTGCCAGGCATGTGGCCCTGAAGTGCAACCAGTGATGACCTGCCGTTACAAACCGGAAAGGTAGTAAATAGGCATGAACCCAAATAGCCAAAAACAATTAACACAAAACATCCACCACTTCACTCGAATGGCACAACAGCACCATCGCGCAACCAGTGATGACCAGTGTCGTTTAATTTGTTAGGGCAGACACCTAAAAATAGCCCCAAATATTCAGAATTGTTCTATGTAACCAAGCAACACTGGCGTTCAATGAGTGCAACTGAAGCGGCATGCATGCCAGGCGTATCATTATTGGCAACTTGTCAGCCAGTGTCAGCTAAATTAATTATCATGTATCGTCGCCACCCCGGAAAATCACGAATTGTTGCATGTAATACCCCCCCTCCCCCCCCCCCCGCAAAGAGTTCTTTAAATATTCTGGCTGATGTAATTAGTAGTAATCTTTCCCATACCCCCATACCTTAACTACTAAACCCCTGATGCATGCAGGCGCAGGCGGAGAAGAGGCTGCTGCAGACCAAGTCAGGCAAGCGCGCGGGCGTGGCGGTGCTGGAAGACGATGATGATGACAATGTGGTTCTGAGCGACGACGAAGAAGACTTTGTTGAGCCCCACCGCCCCAAGCGGCAAGCGCTGATTGACTCAGACGACGAGTTTTGATTCTAGCTGTGCTGTGCTTTAGATGTCAAGTTCTATTCGGGACCCGAGTCATAGACTAGCTTTCGTTGGTTCTTCTTTTGCTGCCGTTTGAATGAAGTAACGGCTTGTGGAAATTACAGCGATAGTGGCGGCTTGTGTGTTGGAAGTTGGGTTCGGGCCTATTATCTGCCGTTTCACATTGTAAACAAACTGATTTGGTTTCGTGAACCCCAGATGCAGACACGCCGTTTTATTGTCCTGTGTGGTTTTGTGATGAGGTGCCCCCTTCCCCCCCCCCCCCCGAAATATTTAGGAGGCGTCGTTTGGGCTGGGTATGCAGACGTTTGGAACGACCTGTTTGGAACAACGCTGGTTGAGTATGGGGCACCGAACGTGGAACGATGGCACATCTGGTTCTGTTACATGTGAAACTAACATCCAAATAGTCGTGTGCTACGTTGGTGGTGTCACATCGATACCCAGGAAGCGCAGTGTTTCACGCTTACATAGACAGTGGCGCAGTACGTATACAGTAACATCTGGGTAATACGAACCCAATTGGCCCCACTGATTTGGTTCGTACTATCCAGAAGTTCGGATTCACCAGATGTTACTGTATATACTAAAGCACAAAGTGTGCAAAGAAGCAACTCAGGCAGCGCAGTCTGCTAGGGATCTTCTGGGGCTAGAAGCTTGAAGGATAGACAGTATGGTGTGATTCCATCAACAGGGGCGTGGCCAGTGATCACCAGTGTCGCTTAATTTGTCAGGTGACACACCTAATAAATAGTACCAACTATTCAGGGTTGTTCTATCTAACTAAACGACACTGGTGATCAACGGGCGGAACACACAAGCACGAAAGGTGCACCAACATAGATTACCTGAACCCCGCCAACAAGGCGTGTTTCAGCTCCGAAACCAGCTGGTACCATTTCTGGTTCTACCATGGAAGGCCAACCCAAAAGCAGAAACACACCAAGGCAAGAGTAAAACAAACTGTCCGCAACAGGGACAGCCCTAAATCCCTACACACAAGCCAAGCACTTACACGTCAGCAACACCGCACGGTGAAGCAACACTGCGCACAAGGTAGGGCGCGACGGCGCCGATTAGGCCCCACCAAGGGTGGCAACCACCAAGAGAGACCGCGACAGGATGGCACCCGGGCTGGGCGGCCACAGGCTGGCCACAGGGTGCGGCCGGAGGGGAGAGGGGGCCAGGGACATGGAGCGGGGGAGGGAGGGGGGGAAGTGCCGGAGGAGAGGGGGGGGGGGGGAGGCCCCGGGTGCAGGTGGAGGAAGGG
>JAUMHD010026040.1:0-40843 GCA_032359135.1 Ulvella scutata | reverse complement strand
TGGTGGATGTTTTGTGTTAGTTGATTTTGGCTATTTGGGTTCATGCCTATTTACTACCTTTCCGGTTTGTAATGAACGAAGGAAGTGGTATATATAGTGATGGTAATGTGCATGAAAAAACATGCAATTTCAGGACCTGGCCGTTCTGCCTTCGATGCTTCAAGAACCTGGCTGACTAGGCGCCACACTGCACGAGATCAAAGCTTCGTATTGCCCACAGAAATGTTACCGAACATGGAGGGCTTGTCGTTGTAGTCACATGGAGGGCTTGAAGAATGTGTAATCCGGAGCTGGAACCTTGAGGCTCAATGCTAGCTTTAGGGAGGTCTGCGAGCATCACGACATAGATGGCAAACACAACCGTGATGTGTAATCGTTGTTTCTGAGACGGCGCCCCAAAGGACGGATCGCCAGGCCAAATCACTTCAAAATGATGATGTCTGCTTCAGTTTGTAAATAGTGGGCTTGGAGTGAAGGGGAAAGGCATAAATGGCAAAAACTGTGGGAATACTCATGCCGTAATAGCTGTCAAGGCTCGACGCCGTCCGGCTGGCGCATTTCCTAATCCGTCGACAAGAACGTCCCGTCCAACGCGAAAATTTGTCGGGCATCAGCCATAAAAAGAACATTTGCTTGTCCGCCGTCTGAGCCTGAACGACGAACAGAAGTGGAAATCTACTACTATGTATGAAAGTTCTTGCTCTTTTGGTGTTTCTGGCGTTCCCCGCAACAACACGCACGCTAAGTACAAACTGAAGTACATACCATCATAGTGAAGGGATTCGGCTTGGTTCTGTGCGTTTCGGGCGGTTCGTTTTGACGCCTGTCGTGTTCTCAGCTTGGTGTGCATGCAGCAGTACACTGCTGACTGATTGCTGATTCTTCGAAACCTTCACCTATCGCGCTTCAACTGTTGCTGGAACATCAATACGTTTGCTTTGCAGTATTTCATGCCGTTCACGAGTGATTACATGCCTGCTGCGTGAACATGACACTTTTGGATCGCCAGAGTAGGGTGACAGGATACGTTACGATACGTAATTACGGCAAGCTCTGTACGGACGTAATTATGGTGCTTTGCAAGCTGTTACGCTCGAGATAACGAGGTTCCCCCTTTTATTACCCCCCGTTTCTAGCATAACAAGAAGACGTAGCAGCAGAGGACGCAGATGTGTGCGGGGATGACATTGGCACACGAAGAGGAGAGGACAGGAAGGCGCAGGTTAGTGTGGGATGCACGAAAATTGTCTGTCGCCGTAATCACGCGCGTAATTACGATTTTTGCCGTAACGTTTTAAATTACGCGTAAATTGGAAGATTCGGCGTTCGTGGGAATCGGTGTTCGTACAGCTGACATGGTGTTTATGTACTGACATGGTGTACGCCGCAGAATACACGAGCACCCAGATTTTTGCACCATGTGCTGACCAGTGTGTTAACAGATCGGTCCCATTGATTCAACGACTGCAGCACTGCACACTCCGTCGGAATAAGCGACCGCTTTCACACCACAGCAATGAACATCAACACAATCGATGCGCTCGCCCGTGCGGGTGAGGCCAAACCACACATTCAGGAGCGTCCGTGTGGACCCATGTTGCTCGTTAATCCTTTTTCATATATATAAAGGAATGTCCTATCCACAATACGAACTATTTGTCTGCTCTTTGACTGGTTTATCAACGCCTCATTCCACATTTGCAAGCAGCGCAACCTTGCGATATGGCAAACCCCCTCCCGGAACGGTTCTGCGGGCTGCATTCACTACACCAACAGTAGCAATTCTAACCACCATGCCTTGGATATCGCAACGAGGATGTTCACTTTGGTCATGGGACACACACTGTCGCTCGCTAGACACCAGCCCACGAACTCGATCGCGCAATGCCTCGACTCGATGCCACATGCTTTGGCTGGCTTGGCTGATATCTCACACACGCGAAGTTGTGTATACGATGCGGTTCGTGCCTTGCTGCAGTGTGGCTTTGTCACCGCGGTCTTGGTCACCTCAAACGGTAATAATGTATGTCATATACATCGTCTGCATCCTTTGGTACTACATATGAGGCCATCCTAGTGGTATAATTTCTGCGATGGTGTCAGGAAATCGAGCTCCCGTGCAACCATGGGTTCACCATTTCGATCCCTGGCATCCTCCGGCCGAGATTGCGACGGCCGATGCATCGTGCTGACTAAGGGGGTAGCTGCATGGACGTCAATAGCGCGGTGCATGCTATCGAGGTTTGCTCGGTCAGGTGTCGTGTGGGAATAGTCCACCAAGGGGTTCATCTGTAGAGGTCGTGGAACCACCAGACTCGTCGGGCTCGTGGGTTGACATTTATTTCGATTTTCCGGGTTCCGCGAGCGGAGTAAGAGGGCGGTTTTGCTGCGTGCGCCTTCGCTCCAAAGCTTACACAACAGGGCCAAATATAAGGGATTTGCAATAATGGCACAAACTCGGCCTTTGGCCGATGGATTGTGGTTGCAAATCTAACCCCGTCATCCAAGCTACGCGTAATGTTCTAGTTGGACTGGGACTCCCTGCGTGCAGTGTTTGTGAACATAGCCAGTGCTCTTTCAAAAGGAAACGTTGCGCCGTCATACAGCTTCTGACCTAACACGCAGACAGTGGGGGAGGTGCTGCAGCAGCTTGTTTCGAAGCTTGCTCTTGGCGTATAAAATAAGAAGCTTATCGGGAACTTCATTTGTGAAAACGACCTCTCGTCTGCCATGGACCCACCTACCATAAATTGTAGCACATAGGACAACGTCAGCCACTCTCCGTAGTGTTGCTGGGCAACATACTCACTGTCCCCACAATTAAGATTCTGACGACACGTGCACAGGATGTATCTGATTTATTCGGCTAACCGCCAGTTCTTTTCCATTCATGATCTAATTATTTTCGGCTAGTCGCCGACTTCTTGTCACCACGAATCTCTCTTTTTCCGGCGAACCGCCGATAGTGATTACATCGACAAGGGCGCTGGAACTGAAGCTAGCAAGATTGAACCAACGGAGGTAACTGGGAAGGTAACAATCAGATGCCATGGAGCAGGAGGCAACACTAAAACACTACCTAGGCACACAGGGGCAACCGAGCAAACTATCCAATCTCATCCGTGGGATGCAGTAAACCCTCCACGAGGGCCCTGCCAGCCGCACGGGCGTATAGCTACACCCCCGCACGGAAAAGCGCGTGATTACCGCGACACAGAGCAACACTAATCTCTCTATGCACACTGGCGAGGAAAGAGCCATATTTGACCTTGCCAGTGGCTGAGGCCGCAGTAGCCAGGCAACGCATGTAGTCCATAGCCTGCTTGTCCACGAATCCGTAGGTTTCAATGGTGAAAGCGTAGAAGGTGAGACCTTGGACTTGGTATTGCTCAAAGCTGCGGCACTTGCGGCGCCGGGCAACCGCCGCTGCGGCTCCAGCATGTGCAGCAGACCCATTGCGGAGGGCCGTGTCATACGCAGGGTGGGTAACCACTGTGTCGATGGCAGTGGGACCTGGACCGGGAGTGACTATGGCATAGATGTCGCCACGTGCTTGTCCAGCACCATTCCCACGAGAAGGGTCGAGTTCGTGGTTAACCGCCGATAGTGCCCCCGAAAATAATTACCTTTCGCCGATGCGTGAGAAAACGAACTAATTATTTCGACCCAAGCCGATAAATAAGCCTTATATTTGGCCCTGGTACACAACTTGCGTACAAGCGTCCAACGTGCACACTTACACACGAACTGGAGTACCCCCTGGGGTGCTCCCACGAAGGCGGCAGCAGTTCTGATAGAACAGCTTATACAACAATGTATTGTACGCACTCACGCCATGCATTCACATCCCCGTTCTGGCCAACATCCGTTGGCGGCCTGAGCAACCGCAGCATAGTGGCCATGGGGGCAAAAAATCGCCATGGGGGCCAGCCCCCCCCCGCCCCCCCCCCCCCCGCCCGTTCCCGACCCACTTGGCTAACGCGATGGCGAGCGATCGCGTTTTATCCCAATCGTGCCGGATTAATCGCGTTGCATTTCGCATCGCGTTTAGAATCGCGTTCGAGATATGGGGGCTGCTCTGGGATGCATATCTCCCAGTGTTATGTTGTCAGTTGACCACAGTCACAACACATGTAAGGTCAGCAATTACAACGAAGCAAACACAGCACATAGAAAACCTCAGTAATAAATCGTTTCGGGCTCCTCCTGACCCTCTGCATCATCTCCTGACCCTGAATATGCATCAGAATCCTCATCAACGAACTGTTCTATTGTATGCACAGCGGCAGAGTAAGCGCGAAGCGCGATGATCGCGCTGCTTAGTGATCGCGGTCCCGATTATACGATTCGCGATCATCGCGCAAAAGCTGAATCGGGCCCGATTAATCGCGTTTTTTGCCATATCGCGCGACCAGCCATGGTAGCTGGCATACTAGCCTCTTTGGTCGTCCGGAACGTTCAACCCTTCTCTTACTTCAACATCATCAAACCTGAGTGCACCGTGGAATACTCAGCTGAGCACGTCGCTTCAAATGTCATGATTCATGTTACATACGTATCACGTCCCAGAAAACAAGTGGTAATACCCCACATCACCCGAGCTACAAGGGGCCAATATTTTCGTGTGCATGGGACTATACACCGAACTAAATCACAGAGCGCACCAAATGTTCTGATTCTTGTTAGGGGTCCAAGCACGAGTCTTCTGGCCACCATGGTACACATGCCAGTGCAGGCCTGCGATTAGTTCGTCTTTGCTGTGTGAAGTTCTGTATACCACGTCGTTCATGTCCAGTACCAGTTCTCCATTAATCCACGCTCTCTGTATCCCATTCTTCTCTCCTGAACGCATTCTCTGAAGAATCTGTCTGAGTAGACTTACGTCCTGCTGCTTCGAGTGTGTGTGTACCGTCCATGGCAGAGGCGATAAAGATAGTGACTCGTCAAAATGTAGGTGCATGCAGGGATGTCTCCTTGAGCGTACTACACGCCGTCAGTACTCTTGTATCGGACACCATATAGTCTGCCATTTCCATCACTGTTTCCAACCAGTAATGATAAGAAATGTATACACCATCCCGTCTACGACTAAACAAGACTACACGGACCAGTAGCAGATCCAGGTAACATATTACAGTCATCAGGATGATGATTCCACACTCCTCGAGTGGTACTCCTGATGGTGATTTGGATGCGTTTTGATGACTATTTGCGTCGCTCAAACTTAGGCAAAGAAACAATGTTTCAATCTGGAAGCGAAGGTATCGAACTTCGTACCTGGATCATTCAGTTTGATGTAAAGTGACATGTTGTAGCTCCGGTCACTGTCCAGCATCACTGGAGGATTATTGGGACGGTGAAGGTACCTCCAAAACTCATACTCTCCGTAGATACCCTTCATCCCAGGATAGTAGCGGTAGCTTGCGAGTCGGGCGGTGTCAATTTGGTCCAATTCATCGACAAGCTGTCGCCACATCAACCGATTGGACCAACCATTTTCACCTCTACCTCCGTCTGGGAAAACTGCAAGCTCACGCGTGTTGTGTGACAGCGCTGGAAAATCTGCATCCATATTGTTGTTCTGGGGTTTAACCCAGATTTACAAACTTTTCAAGTTCACATGGATGTAGCAGGCTGTACTGCGCAACGACAAGCTATAAATTGCGCTGGTGTATACTGGTCAACAGTACACACGTTCATGTGTCGCTATCAATGTACTTTCACGAATGTAAACGGGTAGGATCGTTTTCATGGTGCCGTGACTCTGTTCCCTCTGCCCACATAGCAGGGGAGGAGATGCAGCTGAAGGTATCGAGCCGTAATCAGTGCAACAGTGATCAATCGAGACGCGCATTGCAGACCAAAGCGTATTCCGTTCTTGATACTCGAAATTGCTGCGGAAAACGGAAGGAAATATGAACATGATGATCGCTCTACTATTGCGTCCTAATTCATCCGATCCCAATGATGAAACCATCAGTTACCAACTGGTGCTTGCGATTCTTCTGCGTTTATACACGGGTACAAGGCGTTTGGCCACTTGCAGCACGAAAATAGATACGCATTCGATCTGGAAATTCGCCGGTACATAGCTTAAGGCAGGGTCACAGGGTACGTTACTATACACTTACGCTGGAGCTTCGTGTACGGCGTTCATTACGGCCGATGATGAAGGTTACAGCGAGTTACGTAGTTTGCGATATTTTGTGAAGTTGCAGAGCCACTCTGTCCGGAGGGGGGCGCTCGAGCCAGGGCCTGGTGCAGGTGGCAGTGGCCATTGGCGTATGCATGCAACCAGGCTTCAAACACCAAAATGGCCGACAGCAAGAAGTATTCCTGAAATAATGGTACAAAGGATGTCCAAGTTGGGGTCGCGGGCACGAGTGTGCAAGGATCTGTGAATTCATGAGCAGATGTGCGGGAATTGTTTTGCGCCGGAAGGCGCAAAATGCTGTTCTTGCTTAAATGACGCCCGTAAATTACGGTACAGCAACGTTACGGTTACGTTACGGCGTAACTTCAAACATGGCAACGTAGCTTGCGACCCTATGATCAGGAGAGGGATGCCACGCACGTGCGCTGGAAAGGCCTGGAAGTTTTCCGCCCAGGGTCCAGTCATAGTCACGGGAGAACGCAAAATTGTACGACAATGTTGCTTCTGTCACTGCCTCTTTGAGGTCTACCTTCATGCCGACGCCATTATCGGTAAGTCCCACCTTGTCTGCAAATCTTACACCATATCACAGCATCAATGATGTTCAGTCACACGCTCACGATTTCTACAACAGCTGAAACTACTGAAGGAAGCAAGAGGTGCGTCAGTTGTTCACAGTGTCAAATACCCGTTTTTGGAAGCAAACTGCGCACTTTTGGATATTGCCACTTGAGTTCGACCCTTGCCTAACAGCATCCGACCTTGCCTAATTCCTCGAAGAGTATGAACTTTCCGAGCACCCTGTCCAGCTGGCATGTCCCAAATCTTGTTCATTGCTTCATGCTCCGTAGCTTTGTGCCATCTCTGTTCTCCCCATTGGTCAAAGTTTTGACGCAGCAGTGTCTTGGAATGAGCTACGACAGCCTTTCTCGTCCGAGCTGCTGAGTCAGGCACACATGGTCTGTTAGAACGCCGTATTGACGATACAGAGGAAATATTCATGCTTGTTATCGCTGCCACTTTAGGTATCTAGTAGGCGAAGGCCGCTCGGCTGATACTGTGTAGCCTCTGCGAGCGACAGTTCAGTTCCAAAATTCCACAAAACCGAGCTGGTTTCAGGACACACATGCGCTCGAAATGCTTGATGCGTTCACGTAGCAATATTTTGGACATCATCGTAGGGGTATATATAGTTGTGGCGATGTGCATGGGAAAACATGTATTTTCAGGGGCTGGCGCTCTCCCTTCGATGCTTCAAGAACCTGGCTGACTAGGTGCCACAATGCACGAGAACAAAGCTTCCAATTCCCCACAAAGATGTTACTGAACATGGAGGACTTGTCGTTGTATTCACATGGAGGGCTTGAAGAATATGCAATCCAGACCTGCAACCTTGAGGCTCGATGCTAGGTTTGTGACATATGTCGTACGTGCGGACCAGCCTCAAACCTCATATTTGCACGCCAAAATAGGTATTTACTAAGCGGAACACGTCAGAAAGCACCTTATAGAACATTCTCACCACTACATTGCGTCACATGTTCCAACATCACATCGTACTTGCGTGTTGCATCGAGGTCATTGAGATGCACATGTAGCGCAAAAATTGCAGTGTGTATCCTGTTTCGAGATTGTTAGTAGTATTCGGCGCTTCTGGAATCCGATACACACGGATGTCAAGAGTCACATAAACTTTCCACCTCATCTTAATCATGCAGAAAAATCAAGTTAAAACGTACATCTTTTAATCTTACTGGGCGCACAACAAACATGAGAAATATCAGTTTGGACTGTGAATCTTAGTACTCTAGCACAAATACGTTCTTTCATACCCCTATATGCATCAAAACATCTGTTGCGTTTGGGACAAGTACATGTTATTGTGAGCGGAGTGTATGTGGAACATATTTGGCTCTGTGTGTATAAATTTGTACAGTGTGAGCCGGCTTCAATAACCAGGCCTCAACAGCTTCTTTTCCTGCTGTCTCCCAACAATGCGGTGTCTCCGCCACTGTGTAGAAACCTGGTGCTCATCCAGGTTCTGAGACTGGATAAAAGCTGGGTGAATATTCGTTGCTGAATTATCAGTACTGAGGACAGTTATCATTAACATACGAGATGCCGGAATCGAGTGATACAAACTGAACTTTTTTGTGCGAGCCTACATATATTTGACCACAACACGGAGGTATAGACAAAGAGCAAAAAAGTAAAGCCTAAGTATGCGAAACACTGCAAAGCTGACCATACATCATCCATGACTTCCCTCAACAGCGGCCCACAAGGCGACAATTCAAGCTTCACTTGTTCTTGTTTTCAATGAGCAATGGGCAGAAGGCGAACCATACACAAATATTTTTGAACGGTTGCTGAAAGAGGAGGAGTGGTATGCCCATGAAACTGTGGCTTGCTGGTCAAGGTGCCATATGCCACCGCATCAGGCACGAGTAAACGAAAACGGCATGAATCTACATGAACTGTCAACTGCTGAAGACATTGACCAAGTGGCATAACTCGCCTGCCTGCAATACAGCTGTAATGTTCCGAATTCGAGTGACACGATTTGATCCACGCATACTGAGACAGCTTGTCATATGCTGTAGAACGCACCATCATCGAGGTTGTCCATTCTGGGGCTGCCGATATGGGGCTTTGATTTCCAACGTTGTTCACGTCTTGGGTATCCTTATGCTTTTTCCTCTATTGACCTAGAATAATGAAACGAGTTATCGGATAGACACGTCGTTAACTGTGTCGATGTACGGTGCACCCTCTTTCTGCAGGAAGGCCAGACGATCTTCTAACCTTCTGCCTCGCGAATGGCAAATGTCTGTTCCTCGATGGTTAAATCTAAAGCTGAATAAGCAACAAGTGCGCAAAGCCAGACAGGGTGATTGACACTTGCCCCAGGCCAACATATGTGTACAGTGTCCACGCGGCCTGCTAGCTAATCTTTCGACACTTACGATACCATAAGGGGTTCCCCAGAGGCCGACGTTGCGCATTCCTGGTCTCCCAGCATTTCCATGGCATCTAGCATGCTCAAGAAATCCGCCAGGTTTTGTCTCCTAGAGAAAGCAACAGGACATTCATACGGCATGTTTGACAGACATTGTCAGTTCTGATTAGCAGGTCGGTTGCAACTATTGTATTCGGTTCCCTTTCTTTCCTCGTTCAGCTGTTTAACAGCTGTACCACCCCTCGTCCAACTGCTTTGTACAGCCGCACCCCTCGCATCTACTGATTCTGAAGGACTCCCATCTTTCTGTATTAAGTGTAAAAAGATCCTTCAGCATCCCGTGCAGACGTTGAGAACACAACTTTCACCCCTTCCCATTTCACGGCGCTGCTGAGAAGAAGACGTACGTTACATCCGACAGCCGTCCATTTGCAAGACCTAGTTGAACATGAAACAAGGTTAAAATTCGCATTCTCCCACCAGATTCATGCATGCAGCTGTAAGAAAGAAATACCAAAAATCTATCATGACTGGTCACAAACTTTGACAACTCGAACAATTTGTACTTGCGCAGCATGGCAAACCACGTATAGTGAACAACACGTCAACCTAAAATTACCGTCTGTAGAAAGCAAGTTAGCAAGGAACAGTATCAGAAACCTCTCTTCACAGTCTTGCGTCCACGACTGGTCTTCATCACCCAGATACGCTCAATGCAAGGTCAGTGATTCTTGCAAGCAAGAACTGCTTGGCCTGGCGATTGGTACACACAGAAGTGCGCGATCTACCATGCCGGACTCATCAGCTTCGAATCGCGTTGATCAGAGTTGCTCTAGTAGCCCTCATCAACACACACGCACAAGCCTTCGTGAATACTCACATCATCAAACCTGAGTGCAAAGCGCCTCTTTTTTAAAGAGATACTCCATTAACTATTTTGCAAGGATGGGTAGATCTGTATGCCTTATACGCTACATAATGTACCAAGACGAAACGGCCGTTACCAAGCATCATCCCCACAATGAGCCACTTCAAGAGAAAATACCGGACAGAAAACTGGGCAAGGACCCAAGCAACGCAAATACCAAAGCAATATAGAACAAAAAGAATCATCAACTCGGACAAAATATGCACATGAAACATGCTAGGACCATGGCTATCATGAAGCGCACCAAATGTTCTGGTTCTTGTTGGGGGTCCAGTCACGGGTCTTGGCGCCACCATGGTATACTTGCCAGTGCAGACCTGCTATTTTCTCTTCTTCACGGTGGGTTTCTCTGTACTTGACGTCGTTCATGTCCAGAACTAGCTTGCCGTCCAACCAAGCTTTTTGGATCCCATTGGACCTCGCTTTCTGGCTTCCATTGGCTGCATGTGCTTGGAGACAGTAACACCACATGAATGAATGGGCCAGTTACATCGCCTCCCTGTCTGAAAATGTGTACCATGAAACTTGGAAAAATATGTATGGAAAGACTGAGGGCCCTTCAGTGCAAGCACGTAATCTCAGAGACTGTATGAATCCTGCTGAGCCTGGATCGTGATGGCTTCTGTACGTGCAATTGCATGGTAATGTATTGTCGTCGCAGGATCAGTGTGAAAATCATCGACCACACCTGGATCGTTCAATTTGATGTACAAGCTCATGCGGTAACTGCGACCACTTTCCAGCATCACTGGAGGAGTGTTTGGAACGTTCTGGTATTTCCAGAACTCGTATTCTCCGTACTTCCCTTTCATTCCAGGATAGTAACGGTAGCTTGCCATTCTGGCAGTTTTTATTTTGTCCAGTTCTGCCACAAATTGTCGCCACATCAAGCGATTTGACCACCCCGGCTGACCCCTTCCTCCGTCGGGGAAATCTGCAAACCTGCTAATGCTGTCACCACTCGGGTTATCCAGGTATCTGCACAGCCTTAGCCGACTCGTCATAGATATGGACGGCGTGGGATCATGAAAGGTGTGAGTGCGCTGTGATCAGATTCGAGGCGGGCCTTGCACAGCGCCACCTGGCACGTTTTCGACATCTACCGTGCATGCTTACGTAGGGGTGTCTGGCACCCTCTAAGAGAGTGGGTTTCCTTATCCGCCATCTAGCGCAAGGGTCGAATTTCGTTACATGTCATAGGAAGCATGGCGAAGTCTCCGAACAAGCTTTTTTGTGAACATGGTAAATTATCTCTTCGTTCTTACTGCTACCTAGCGATCTCGATACACGTTTGTGGCAATGTGCAGATATCATGCCTTGCGTTTGTACATGCAGCCTCATTGTCTTCTTTCAGGTTGAACACACAGGAAAGCTGACTATGTGCAAATGCGGTATTATACAACTGCGAGAGACGACACGCACATGCGCTGGAGAGGCCTGGAAGTTTCCCGCCCAGGGTCCAGTCGTAGTCCTCAGAAAATGAAAATCGGTACGACAGTGTGGCTTCTGTCACTGGCTCTTGTAGTTCGATCTTCATGCCCACTCCATTATCGGTCAGCCCCACCTCGTCTACACATCGGAGGCCATTGCCGACTATGCGCTGCTGTCACGATTGCACAGCATTTCATACCAACATTCAACAGCACAAGAAGCACGAGATCTAACCAATCCCAACTGTGTGGAATTCAGCGGTTCCTGAAAAGAAACCCGCACCTTTGGCGATCGGAACTTGAGTGCGAAGCCTGCCCAACAGCATCCGACCTTCCTCAATGCCTCGGAGTGTGTGAACATCCCGTGCTCCTGCTCCAGGCGGCAGGTTCCAGATCCTGTGCTTGGCTTCATTCTCAGTTGCTTTTTGCCAATTCCGTTGGCTCCATTCTTCAAAGTCCTGCTTCAGTAGTAGCTTGCCGCGCGCCACAACTGTGTTCCTTGTCCGAGCTACTGAGACAGGCATACAGGGTCTGTGAGAGCGCCTGATTGATGGCACAGATGAAAGCTTCATCCTTGCGATTGGTATATTTTTCAAGTAGCAATTCGAAGCAGTGCGGTGAATTATTTGGTCGTCGCCCACTACAGAAACCAATTACCTCCAAACGGAACGTCGAGCACCACGGGTTCAGATAGATAGACACTTGAAAGAGTAAAATAGCTCCGTTTTGCATCTATTGCGCATATCAGACGTGTTATGTCAAGCTGTGGAAGCTTCAATGGCGAAGGAATACGCATTTATGCGTTGTTAAGTATGTATTCGATGGTTCATACAGTCGCTGACTAGGTTCCAGTCACCACGAGAAAAGCGCTTTCAATTACCCACACAGATAGTGTCGAACATGGAGACTTGTAATAATACGTAATATAGTCCAGTTACCACGATCGCAGGCTTATTAGATGGCGTACGCTCCTGGGCGTGCACATAGACCTGATCTCAAGCCTGAGACCAAGGTGGTGCCTTGCTAGCTGAAGGAAAAGCTACTCTCTTACACGGATGCAGCGTTTCAGGAAGACAAAAGACCCGCAAGAGTGGCACCATCGTGACGAGAATAGGACAACATTTACATCGGGAAGAGGACTCTGGACCATGAAACAGCAAGACCCCACGAATCGACGCAGGTCATGCACGACTCAAGTGTGTATCGTTCTGGCTGAGTATGCCATGGCTTGGCTACTGTTACACGTTTAGGACATGAGTGGACGCATCACGTCGACGATGACGGGACATCAGGAACCGCTGGAATCAGATAATACTTGGAGGAGTCATGATAATTCATGACGTCTGGAGCTGTCTCAAACGATCGAGCGGCGCATGCATAAATAGTTTTGATTGACAATATACAGATATACACTTTAATCATGCATTTTTCGGTCTGGGGTGCAGTTGTACTCCCGTACAAGCTTGTGCTCCCAGCTGACGACATGCCTAGGCGCCTGGGATCCGTAAGGAGCAAGCTTGTTCCCACGGTTCAGGTGGAATGAATCTTGGTCCTTGTGGCTGGGCATGTTCTTCAGTAGGGGTTGCATTCTCTTTGATTACATCTAGCGAACTTGCTGCATTATATCTCCATCCTGCGTCCAATCTTTGTACCCACAGACATACCAAGAATACCGGATCATAAGGTACCCCATGAACATGCATCTTGTTACCCGGCTGGTATCACAAGAGGCTCGGCATTATTACCGCAACTTGTGTCTGTACATTTACAAAATGCTGCTCAATGTGAATGATTGCGATTTCTTCACGGACATGTACATTCCAACAGCGTGATCAGAGAACTGGGAGGGGGGCTGGCGCCCAGTGGTTTACAATGTCAGGCCTTGCATTTGTGCTCATAGTCCAAACGGGCAACTGGGTGACCAACACTTCCGTGAGAAATTAGGAGTTTACCAGAGACCGTCGATGCATTTAGAGGTCTGGTTCATTTTCCCAGATTTTCGTTGTCAAGATACCACATGAGGCAGAAAAAAATGCGGTCCACCGGGGGAAAAACGCAGACTTGGCGGACACTTATAGCGTCCCCTCCCAGGAGCGTGCGTGGACCCTGAGCTCAGATACAGGGCGTATGTCCACCCAGTGAATGTCATTCCCACAGTGAGTGTCCTAACCCCCCCCCCCCCCCCCACATTGCTGTCGGCTTTTAATGCACCAGAGATTCAGTTGTATCTACCACTGTGATGATGGTGCAGCACAAGGAACAGGTGGATCCCTGGCGCTTCCACACCATCAACTAGGGCGAAACATCATGTGTGGACATGACCTTGTTTTAGGGCTGCAAATTAAAGTACCCAAGTGGCCGATTAACGCGTGAATTTAATATCCTGAAATTCTTAATTTTACAACTTAATCGAAAACTCCAAAGTTTGGACAATTAACACAGACATTAATGCAAGTAACTACAACCAGGCAAGTGTGGTCTAACGCACTGATTTACTTAAGAATCATAAGTTATTTGGGATTAAACCATTCATGTTAGGTACTGTTCAAGGAAATATGCGAGCACTCGCCCTAAGCACTAATGGTAGAGGCCGGAGCCTCAAACCTGATTTCCACTAATTGCACAACACCTTCAGAAAGCAGGTTTCCAATTGCAGGTATCCAATCGGATCCCTGAGTACCCGCAATTGTTCCACATACCTAGGCAGTGTCTCATGCCTGTTGCATGCACGACACCTGGGTGTTGTTGACGTTCGAAAAGATAAAAGAAGGTACACGAGCAAGAGTTGACTGCTGCAGCACACGAGTCAACTTACCTAGTTTGATTCGCTTTTGGGCTTTCTGGATCCGCTCCCCGGCTGTGAACTGTGTCCTGCTTGTCTCACTAAGGAAAGAGTGTTGTGTCACTGGGCTGCGTCCGCAGTAGCCACCGCTTCGTGCATTGCTGTTGCTGGTTACACATTTATTACTACATAAGAATTACAGCTTAATTGAATTTGGGTTCATGCCTATTTACTACCTTTCCGGTTTGTAAAAGACGGCTTAATTGAAACTTTTTACAATTTAACCAAAGACGATTAATCCTGGAAACCCCGATGAACGTGTTAATTTAAAAGAATGTAACTGGTGTTAAATAGGGCTTAAACAGGCGTTAACTATAAATTTGCAGCCCTACCTTGTTCAGGTTATGATTTACTGTAGCGGCACTAAATATTGGGCCAGTCATTTCAATATCTGCATGTTTGAATTGACAGTTAGCAAAAGCGTACTTGGGGAAGAGGTGGTACAAAATTGCTCTGGTCATCAGAACCTAGGTCAAATATCCCCAACATTCAAGATATCGCCCCCGAAAACCGGATAGTGGTTCCATGTTTAGCGTGTACTGGCGCAATCACTTTTCGGACGTAACTTCTTGGCCACGGTTCAGTATTTACTGCGGCAAACCCGTTATTTAGTGTTGGTACGGTGCATTGATGGTGCTTGTACGCACCACTCACGGGACTGTCCATGTTTCGATGAACCGCCTTGTGCGATCTCAACACTCCCTTGTTCGCGCCAGAACGACGTAAGCAGCAATTCCTAGCGTTGTGAATACGAGGTACAGCTCGGTAGGAAGTCCAAGACCACCAGTCCAACCTGCAGCTGGGAAGTTTACCGCCCTTGGCGATGTGCCACCTGCAGTTGGGAATCCGAACTCGCCGCGAGAAAGTCACCCATCTGAATGCACGAACTCGACTGCGGCAATGGATATGAGTCCACAAACACCAGCTCGTTCAGTTCAGAAGTGAACAGGACACATCGAGCTTCCAAATGCTGTCGTACAGGGCATTTGCGCGTAAACGACTTGGCCATTGACAGAGCTCTCAGTGTGTGCGCACCCGGAGTTGGTAGACTTTGAATAGCGAGCACTTCTGGAAAGTAAAAAGTAGCCGCAGGAGTTCAGCGGGAGTGCAGTGTGAGTACGACCACGGGTGCCAGCTGTAGCTGTTGTAATGCGAATATTCACACGTGCAACGAGGAATGCTCAACGGCACAAAAGACACAATCCTTAGGATAATACGTACGACATACTAGCCATGCCATTTGGCCATTTGGCGCGAGCTTTGGTGGATTTCATGCAATGTCCACGGAGGACATCTTCCTATTACACCACGGATTCTGCCGAGGACGCCAGTGGATGTCACATCACGAAGGTGCAGAGCCATAAGCCAAACGATGACGTGATTTCGTGGCTGGTTGTCTACTTCGAGAGCTCTGACTGTGACATAACTCTGAATTCCCCTTCCACGAGATCCATTGTTGCAAAATCCATCGAATTTCCCTTCCACGAGATCGATCCTGACTGCAGTCATGGAAATTGGGCTCCTACCAGATCTTAGAACAAGCAGGATCACCTGCGAAACGCTCTCTTCCGATACTCTCGACTGGACTTCGAGAAAAGAATATCGAAGCTTCTCCGCGTTCGCCTTCTGACGGAAGATCTTTGCGCCAACTAGTATCTCTGCTACGCCGTCCCCGGGGCCCCTGGTCGATACAACATCACTCAATTGTGTGGTTACTACTACTATTGTGTGGTAGCAAACACACGCATGCCTCTCCCCTCGGCCCCGCCCCGGCCCCCGGTCACCAGCTTCTCCATCTGCCCCGCTTCCCGCGGCCCTCGCCCTCTCGGCGCCGCCCCCCTCCCTCCCGCGGCAGCCTCGGCGCCCCCTAAGCACCCCACATATGCTGATGCCAGCGCCCCCTGATTTCGGCGTCCGGTCACCGGCGAGCTCCCCTGGAAAGTCTGCCGGCGGGCGCCGTGCGCGGGGTGTCAGTAGCCCGCACCTGCGGGCTAGGTGTGGCGCCCTGATCCTGTCCTGTGTCATGGTGCTGATCTGTGCCACTTGTGCGTATGTACAGGGAGCTTTCGCTTGATGCCTTTCGTACTTAGTGATCTGGCAGGCTCTGCTGTGTGTGAAAGGTTGTGTCATTCTTCTTGCTCTGTGTTTAGTGGTTACAAGGTTATGTTCCTGGAGATGCTCCTAGACCTATGCGAGACTTTGTGTGCTTGCGTGCCGCGCCACTATCGATCTGATTTTCACATATTCCAACAATTGCATGAACCCAACATGTGATACCAGACCATGTGAAACGTTTCCTACACACAGCACTCCGCAGATGAACAACACACGCAATTACAGAACGTTCAGCCAAAGGTGGGGGGTTGTGTCCCACACGCCGGCCACTTCTTCAAATGCACCCCGATGGCTTTTTGGAGCAATATTTCAGCCAAGTTTGAATCCAAGATACCTCACAAAGAAGGAAGTTTCACACAACGCTCACTAAGAAATCAACCTCTCACACATACACAAAAGCTTGTGGTGACTGCACAACCCATCTATGTACCATACCGCAACGCATGAGGAAGAATTAACCAAACAGACACCAAAACGCAAACTGAGAAGAAAAAACTGAAAACAAACTGATAAGAAAAACCTTCATCAGTGACACACCACCACACCGAGGAAGGACAGAAAACTCAAGACAGCACGCAGCACGCAGCACCTAACAACAACTTTCTTTTGATAGCTGCTACTTCACAGCTTTCAAGCGCCCTGCTTGTGATGCTGTGAAGCAATTCACGATGTCTGGTCTGAGGCCGCAATGATACGCCGGTGAACGCCTCTGGAGCAGGGGAAAATATGAATGAAATGAAAGAAATATTTCGGCGCCTGCCGAAAATTCTGATGCGTCAATCCACTTCAGATCACCTCGGAAAATCAGATAGTGTTCACTTTGCTTCTCCTAAACGATAAGTAGTGTTCCGAGAAGGATAAATTGCCTCTGACCCTTGTACTGAGCGTTGGCGGCCCGATGCAGCAGCCTGGGGGGGGGGGGGAGGGGGGGTGCCCAATACTGGCGTAGGGGGTTGGGAGGGGGGCATAGCCTGCATCTATTTCTTTTCACCTTTTGTTTCCTCTCACCGGCACCCTCTGAAGAGGCCCTGGCGGTGCTGCTGAGTTGCTGCGAGCTGACAGAGAGCGAGAAAGTCGGCAGGGGCCACGCGGAACATCATGTACTCCGACCAGATTCTCATGGACTGCACGCCACATCAGGTTTCAGTGTTCAGTGGTGCTGTTCGAATTGTACACTCCAGTCCGAGTTCGACGTGTTCACTCCGACTGTTTTTCCCAAGTTCGACTTATTCCGACTATTTTTCCGAGTTCGTCTTTCTCACTCTGAATATTATTCACTCCGAATAGTGGTATTCGATCTGAGTTGTGCCCTGCCTCGTGGTCGTGGCATTGTGTTTCATCACTATTATCGCATTTTGACTAAGAGTGCTGGGAAAGACTTTCATGACGGTGCTGTTGGGCCATTCGAGTGAAGTGGTGGATGTTTTGAGTTGATTTTGGCTGTTTGGGTTCATGCCTATGTACTGCCATTCTGGTTTGTAAAAAGGGTATTCGATTTCGTAGTGCTGGAGCAGAGCTTCCTGATGGCGCAGCTGTACGGGAGGTACTTACTTCTCTTGAATTGTCGTCCTCTCGATGTAGCAGCTTCTTTTGAATTGGTAGTCAATTTTGTGTTGGTTACTTTGCCTGCTTGGAAACAAAGCCGAGTTGTACAGGCCCATTTACTACGTATTTACTATACTTTCCGGCTCGTAGTACATACTTCTAGGTAACATACTTCTAGGTAACATACTTCTAGGTAACAACCTGAATAGATCGAAGCTTCAGACAGAAACAGAACACCACTGAACACAAACGGCACAATCGGTAGCCTGTTGAGAGAAAATTAACACATATCATGCATTAAGATTGAGTAATATGACTGATTGAGAGAGAGAAAGATAACATCCAACGCCGTTTTGTTTTAAACCCACCGCACATTCGATCTGAACCATACAGGTGTTCATCATTTATACAAGAACACTCAAACATCCCCCCAAAACACTCAAAGTATCATCAACAATGGCCAGACGCACCTGCACAGAGCTGATGAAAACTCCAGGCATTTGAGCAGCCAGATTGTCCATGTACAAATCCGTATCCTGCCTGTACATATCTCGTAGAACCTTCATCGCGTCATTCCCTCTCGCCATTTCATCGAAATCTCTGCCCAAAAACCGCGGCGCACAGGCCGAAATGTCAATCTCCTGGCGCACAGATATCTGCGCGGCCTTGCCTGTGCCGCCATCGCCACCACCGCCGCCGCTGCCGTAGCTACATGTCTCCGAGTCATGCATTGCGGTGTCATATACGCGGTGCGGCGAGGAGCGCGGGCTGGCGAGACAACAGAGGTTGGCGAGATGGGACAAGAACTCTGCGGGCAGGTCCAGGTGATTCGGAAGTGTCTGGAGGTGGTCACAGGCAGTGTCCAGAAGGGTGTCCAGCCGTCTGCGGCTGCGTTTCCACTCCTTCCAGTACTCAGCCATGCGTTGTCGCTGCTCGGGGGAGATAATCATGTCCTTGTACAGTCGCGCATGCATGTTGTCGACCTGCATGCATGACAAAGATTAAGTAATGTGCCAAAACGTAGTTATAGGTATACCTCCTTGGAAGATTGCGCACATGAGAAGTGCAGTGGAGTCACGTGGACGCGTGCCCCTATGTGCACCAGAAATTCGGTCGGGTTTGGACGAATACGAGATAACACGACACATGGTGGCTTGATCGTGCGGTTTTGTGCAACAAGTTTCGTACGAGTTAGGTAGGGCGCGAGTTCAAGAAAAAAAAGGGAAACGGGAACCACGCCGTGCCCAAGAAGGGCTTCGGCCTCAAGTTACCGAAGGTAAGAGTTCATGTTGTATGAGTTAATGTGACCCTACTGTATTCCATTTCGGACTGTAAACTTGCCCATCACTGCAGTCATTACACACACTGATAAAGGTAGCGAGAACCAGGAAAGGTTGTGACTAGGCGTAAACCCAGATAGAAAAAAGCGCAAAAAGCCTTGAAATAAACCCTGAGGGATAGAGGAGCGCGAGAAGTGCTGCAGTTCTTAGAGGAAATGAACATAGCAGGGCGAAATGTCCTGTGACGAACCGGAAAGGTAGTGAATAGGCATAAACCCAAATAGCCAAAAGCAACTCTCACAAAGTATCCACCACTTCACTCGAATAGTACAACAGCACCGCCAAGAAAGTCCTTCCCAGCACTCCTAACCAAACTCCGATAGCAATGACGAAACACAATGCCACTAGGACGAGATGTACACACAAATAACGCTGCTACTTTGAATTTTCCCTGTCGGCGCTTCGATAGTGGTATTTCAAGTGTCGTTCGTGCGATTCAAAGAAGTGTGTAAAGTTACAGGCAAAACTCCATAGAACGGCTCACGAATCAGCAAATCAACTCATGACAACTTGGCTCGACCTCGCACATTTGCTGGTACATGAGACATTCTATGGAGTTATGCCTGTAACTTTACACACTTCTTTAAATCCAATGAAAGAGGGAGAGAGACTGTAGACTTCAGCAAGCTGTCGGAGACACGTAAAGGGGCCGAAAAAAAAGCCGAAACTGAGGGAAAACACCTCGAAAAAGGCCATGAAAGGAGACACAGCGTTGTACATCAAATGAAAGGTGCAGCGCGGCGCATCTGCAAGCGTCATGGACTCTCCCACAGCCCACCCCCACAGTACGTGGGCAGCGTGCTTCTGCACCTCCTCATGCATGGCAGTGTCGTACTGTGCCGGGGGCTCCATGCATGCTTCCTGCACCCACACTCCCCGGTTGGCGCCATCCCTCCAGAAGAGTTCCGAGACCAAAGGAATGTGCGGAAACTGTGCTTTCAGTTTGAGTATCGCTGAGAATGTTGACGCCAAATGTTCAGCGCAGGTACACGGAATAGCAACCTGAACACCAACATCCACACACACAGACAGACAAACAGATAGACAGACAGACAGACAGACAGAAGCAGCCACACACAGAGAACACGGAGACACAGACAGAGACATAAGCGAAGCAAACCTAGCATAGTAACTCAACAACTCACAAACATTCCGCTTCTCATTCCCCATACAAGGACATGCTGCAGCGCGCTGAGCGATTGCACAAAATCCTGTGACAAAAACCGTGTAAAAAACGAATCCTACCAAGAAAACACAAACGCAAATCAGAACAACCCAATCGCGAGGAAACTACTAGTGCAGTATAGACTCAGGTTGTTGTTCGAACAGGCAAGATGGTCGGGAAAATAATCAAACCCTCAAGCACAGAACGAACAGGAAGGGTTTGTGAGAAGGAGGATGTTCTCACTTGGCAGAGCTCTGTGATGGCAGCTGCCACTTCCTGTCTGCCCACCAGCAGCATGCCGATGATGTGTTGGTTCACAGATGTGAAGAATTGGCGCTCGTACGTGCTCAGGGTAGGGTTCCGAAGGCTGCTCGGGTCGGCGAGGGTTTCCGTGAGCATTTCCTGAATCACCTCCACGATGGTTTTGAGGACCTGCGGGCACGCTGCGGTGTGAGAGGACAGGATTGTCAGCATGAGAGGGGGTTAAGGAGGTTCATTCGGGTACTGCTACAGGGGGGGAATGGGGGTTCGGGGGGGTTCAGCGGGCACTGTTACAAGGGGACAATGAGGGTTAGGGGGGATTCAGGCGGGCACTGCTACACGGGGCATTGAGTATCCTGCCTCAGACACAGGCACTTTGCCGCCGCCTCCACCACAACACACGCGAGGGGGGTTCGGGGGGGTTCAGGCGGGCACTGCTACAGAGGTTTAGGGGGTCAGTACAGCAAAACTCAGCGCAGCACGGCATAGCACAACGCAGCACCGCAGTCACATCACACCTCTGAACTCAGATCAGCAAAACTCAGCACAGCGCAGCAGTACACAACTCAGCAAAGCGCAGAAGTCACGGCACACCTGGCTCTCAGTCAACACAACAGTGGCGAGCACCCTGCTGACGTCGTGGCTGCTGAGCAGCCGCCTGTAGCGCGCCGCAATGCCTCTGAAGATGTGCCGCATGCCCTCCCTCAGGGGCACCTCCTCCTGCAGGCCTTTTCTTATTGACCCCTGCCTGTTTTTTCTTATTGACCCCCGCCTTTTCTTCGGGCCTTATTTCTTACTTGGGCCACCTAGTTGTGGCCTATGACGGATATCCATACAGGTACAGTTGTGGCGCTTGGCGGTTACTGTTTTCTCGAATGCTCCGTGCTTGCGGCGCTGAGGCTGGGAAAGACTTTCGTGATGGTATTGTTGTGCCATTCGAGGGATGTGGCGGATGTTTTGTGTTAGTTGCTTTTGGCTATTTGGGTTCATGCCTGTTCACTACGTTTCCGGTTTGTAAAGTGGCACAGCGCTGACACGGAAGCTAAAACGGCTCCCTCGTCCCCGAATGGCATGTCCATCAGGGCGCAGTCACAAATTGAAAGGCAGTGCAGGTCACAAACCAAAAAGGTAGCGCAAGTTACAAACTGGAAAGGTGGCGAACAGGCATGAACACCCGAACGCGAACCGGAGCCGGAACAGAAAATTCAAAAGCGAACTGACATAAAATGTCCACCACTTAACTCGAATGATACAACAGCTCCACCAAGAAATCCTTGCGCAGGCCATCGTCTCCAAACATTTTGAATACAATGTATGTACTTGGATTTTGTGTTCGTTGATTAGCTTCCTGAGAAAGAACAAGAACACGAAGAAGAGGCCTGGTGGCTGTTAGGGCTCGTGCCCGTGAATGTCCTTTCGGCTTCAAACAAGCTGTCTTCTTCCTCAAAAGCTTAACAGGTTACCTTGACTGCTTGGTGTGTCTGTGCATGCATGCGATAGTGTCACACCCCAACTTCGCAGCGCATAGTCATTTCATCAATCATGGAATCTGTGACACCAAACCCCTGTAGCCACTGCGGCGACTCAGCAAGCTCCTCGACGCAGTCTTGCAGCGGCAGAAAGGGCTCGGCGGTGTTGGCGCCCCTATGGCGTTTGCCGGCGCCCCCCAAGCAACTTTCCAGAAGGCCCTGGAAGCCCTGTAGCTCCTCTGCTTTTCCTGCAAGGGCCAGCTGCATTCCTTAGGGTCGAAGCCTCCGAATCAACAATCCGAAGGATTTACTTTCATTATTGCGTAGTGCACCTGTTTCTGCGTCCTGTCGATGTAGCTACATTCCGAAGGACAAACCACATGCCGTAGGGTTTCACGAAACCCTGTTATTGTAACACAATCGAAATGTGTGCACTCATCAATCGAAATGTGTGCACTCAAAAACGTACAGTCGTAGGGGCAGTCCGGTTAGCCACAGGGCGAGGTCCCACACCTGACTTGAGCACAAACTCAACACTGAGGCACTGCTCCAGAGTGAGGAGCAAGAAGTACATAAGGAACGACACGCAGCACGCAGGAGAAGCCACTGTGGACGAGAAGCTCAGGTGGCTACCGGGGGCGACAGTCTGCTCCATCTGCACGCGTTAGATGCCACTTACGTACACTGATCACCAGTGTCGTGTTGTTTGATAAAACAGTCCTAATTATTTGGGAATATTCTTTCTACTTCAGTTGCCTAGTTGTTCTACTTCAGTTGCCTAGTTGTTCTACTTCAGTTGCCTAGTTGTTCTACTTCAGTTGACAGTGCTGTCGATGTAATCTCCCTCACAGGAAGATGATGCAGCAGGTGTTCAGTAGCAAGCGCATCAGACCTGAAGATTCTGGATACGTTCTAGATTCTCAAGATACGGTGCAGATTCTCGAGATTTGGTGCCAGATCACACCTGTGCATACCAACATATATCAGATTTGTAGCAGTTCAGGCGGGCAGCTTCTGAACATCTGAAATCTTCAAGAATCGCCTGCAAATGCCACTGGTGGTGCACACTAGCGTTTGCTGGCCAGTACTGTCAGATAGGTAACTTCATCAAAAGCACATTTCAGGAAGATGACTGCCACTGTGAATTTTGAACATTGGTTCACATTGAACCATACTTCTATGATATTCAATGGCTCGCTCTTGCAGATTCTTAAACTATGAGGCATGGAACGAAAAAATACCTTTCACAATGACGCAGGAAAAAATCATTCGAGTGAAGTGGTTGATGTTTTGTGTCAGTTGCTTTTGGCTATTTGGGATCCTGACTATTCACTACCTTTCCGGTTTGTAAGAGACTGAGGAGAAAATAAATCGAGTTTCAGGGAAAACATATCCAAAACTGAATTCTTTCGAAGTGTCCCAGGTGCAGCGCTACTGAATTGTCTGTAGCACATGCATGAGCTTACACGTCATGACCCGCCACAATGCCATGGAATAAACTATGACCAGCAGCAGAACAGAACCCAAACACAAGCGCAACGTAAAAAACATTTTTTTACGCAAACAGAGAAGTTTCGGGTACGACACCCTCAGACTGCGGCGTTCTCCGTCTCCTTCTCTCGCCCACACTGGAGAGTGGGACTGACATGCTGACGTGGAGGTTCCAGAAGCTTCGAGAAGCTTCGAGTAGGTCACCGCACAGTGGTAGCGGTATGTGGCTATAGGTGGCCCTACCTCCAAATCGGGTATGAACAGCGCGGCCCTGGGTGCCCTAGCCACCAAGGTATGGGAGGTGCTGTTGGTGGAGGAGCTTCCTGCATGCATTGCAGTGCACTGCAGAGTTTATGCGTGTGTACATACGCATGCATATGCATGCATTTGTTCAGTTCTGAAAGACTAAGCAGTACACAGAGATGAACATACCAAAAGCCCTGATCGGGAAGCACGCCAACATATACGTGAACACAGAATCCACTTGTAGCCACATTCATAGCGTCGCACGTGCATGTCCCGAGTGCATGAACTTGCGTAAACAAGGCCTTGGAAGGTTTTGGCAGAACGACGGAGTTCGTATATAAACCGACCAGCACTAAATATTGGGCCAGTTATTTCACAATTTCATGATTCAACTCGCAGGTGGCAAAAACGCACTTTGGGAAGAAGTGGTATAAAATTTCTCTGGCAAAAACTGCATCAGAAGCTAGGTTAAACAGGCCCAACAAGTGGAAGATATTGCCCCGAAAAACAGATAGTGGTTCAATTTTTAGCGTGTGTTGGCACTTTGAGGATGCAAGGGTTCAATGTTTCGCAACATCTTGGTCATGGATCAATGTTTACTGCGGCCCAATATTTAGTGCTGTTACGGTACGCATTCCAGGAGAATAGGTCTTGTAAAAGATGACACTAAAATGCATGTACTAGCAGATGATGCATGTGAAATCCCCACCTGTGGCATTGGCAACCCCGGATCGAGGTGGAGACTCACGCGCGGCAGTAATGCATGCTGTGGCATGCATGGTCGCTGGTGCGGCAGATGACGGCACCATGCATGCATCCGACAGCTCCCCATCTGTGGACACATTGCCACTGCCAAGACTTTGGGGCAGCATGCATGTGATGTGCAGGGTGGCTTCAAGCGTAGCAGCGGCTTTCATGCTGCGTTGCTTCACAGCGATATTAGTGGCTTGAAGGGTCTTCCGCAGCGCTTTCTTGTCCTCTAGTAAGCTCTTCTTCTTCTGCATCTGTACCTCCATCTCGGCCCGTCGACCCTGTAGCCAAACACAGAGACCTTGAAACCTGGAGGCCTTAAGGGGCTAGATAAGGGTAAAGCAATTGGGAAAAAAATTTAGTAAAATTTTTATTGGGTAAAAATAAAAATTGGGTTATTTTTTACCCAATTTTTACTTTTCATTGGGTAAAGAAAAAAAATCCAATCCCAATCCACACACCTTGGGTGAGGGAAGGGTGGAGGCAAGGTGTGTTTGCACACCGGTGATGCTTATACAGGGATGTACCCGCTCTACCACCCCCACTACCACATGTGTCTAAGGTCTTCACTCTGTCCTGCCGTTGGGCGGGGTGACAAATGTTCGAGTTGTTATGTGTGTGGAGGGGGGGGAGGGGGGAGCAAGATGCCGCCAATCTGACCTCCAGAGCAGCAAAAACGGTACCAGCCTGAAGACAAGGCGGGCGGGGGGGCGGGATTGTGTGACTGCATAACGGTTCTGGACCAGACGTATCATTATTGACAACTTGTCAGGCAGTGTCAGCCAAATTAATTAACTTCTATCGTGGCCACCCCGTAAAATCATGAACTGTTGCATGTAATAGCCCCAAAAAGATTATTCTAAATCATTTGGCTGACATAATTAGTCTTTCCCCATTCCTTAACTGTACCCCTGTTCTGCACAACGGCACAACTTGTTCTCAAGCCGAACAGGTACATGAGCGGGCGACGAAACAGAACCTCAGCAGCAAGGCAACAAATAAAACAGTACTGCTGCCACTGAGTGCTGGGCAAAACACCGTGATGGTGCTGTTGTGCCATTCCAGTGTAGTGTACTGGTGGTTCGTCTGTGTTAGTTGCTTTGGCTAGTTGGGGCCATATTTACTACCTTTCTGGTTCGGTAAATCAAAGAGTACTGACTTGGTATTTGGGTTCTTGCACGTTTCATACCTGTCCTGTTGAAGGAAACAGCTCTGCATGTCCACACACGTTGGCGATATGGAACCAACTCGAGTATAGGGGACATGTCATCTCTGTAATTGGTAACAAAAAACAGGAGGAATCCAACCTAGCGGCCAGTGCATGGAGCTCTATCATAAGTGTCGTAGGTACTTAGCTAACCTACTGGTTACAACACCATCGTTTTTGCTCGTTGTCCAGCACATATGATGTCTAGCAGTGACCACTTGGACTGTTTCAAATCGCCTGCTGGGTGTCACTGCGTGCATGCGACGTCGACCGGGTTCAGGATGATGAGTGCTTGATGGTGCTCGGGTGAACATGTGAGGTTGGTATGTGTGGTTAGACTACCGTATCCCTGCAGACCGTGCTATGGTGTGCACAGCGGTGATGCCATCACAAAAAAATTTAATGTTTCGTGGTGGAATCATCTTGTGCTGTCAGCTGTCTTGATATACGGGGTCCTGGCTGCTGTATGTCGATTGGGAAGGGACTCCAAGCATGGCCACCACAATGACGCCCCTTCAGTGTTCGGTCCGAAATGCAACATATGAAACCAAAAGCAGAGACTGGAGCGGTGGGCAGGGGTTTTGGTACAGCACACTGTGACTCCGGCACTGAGCATCACACCTTCACCTTCTGTCGATGCCGAGCCTGGGCGCGACGATTCTTCTCGCGAATCTTCTCCATCCTGCGCATCGCTAAATTCACATCATCGCTGCTCTCCTTGGCTTGTGAAGATCCCGAGGCTACTTCCTTGGACCCAGAATTGGTTCCTGGTGACTGGTGTCCTGGTGGTTGCGGTATTGCACCTGCAATGGCTATTTCCAGCTCATTTACACGTCCAAAAACGTTTGTCACTGTCAGAATTCATGAGGGAGCTGCTTCAAGACACGCACGCACGGTGCGCTTGGATTGCAATTTTACAGATCAACATACCTTCCTCCTCGAGGCCGATAACCGCAGGGTCTCCAGCATCCACCTCAAGGTGGTCCAAAAGTGCAAACAAACTCTGGTCCTCGTTCTGGAAGCCATGGGAATCCCAGCCGACACTGGATAAGTGCAAAGGGTCGATTATTCCATCCCAGTCTGCTCCATCATCAAAGGGATCTGGAACGCCCACTTCTGCCATATCCTGGACTAAGCACAAACCAACAAGAACGCAGCAGTTCCAGCAGTGTCTCTACTGATCAGAACTGGAAATTTCTGCTGCTGAGACACAGTTGTTCCACGCATGTGAGTTCCTCCCTGGCGACAATTGGCAGAGAAAGGTCTACAGATGAATGCGTGTGCGCACAAGCATGCCGAACAGTATTCACTCGGTGTCCTCTTGTTTGGAAGGCCTCGTCATGAGGAGTTCCGCGGACGTCCATTCAATTGGTGCAGTAGATTTGCAGGATTCGGTCTGTAACAGCACGCCAATCGGCGTTTTCTTCAATATGGCACACGTCAGTATAGATGGTGCCAAGTCATACTTTCATCTGTCGTTTACCGTCAGCGTGCACGTGATGCGCGCATTGTTGCCCAGCAGATTGTGACTGACATACACGTCCGGACCACGTCTCGCTGAGCACTGCCTGGTGTCTGTTGACTTGATGGCAATTATCATTCACGTATATCTCAGGCATACGTTGTAGTGCCAGTTTCCCGTTCAGCCACAGAGTTGTCCAGGACGGGAGATCGCACAACACCGTCCTGCCAGCACACGTTGACACATGACGCCACAGCTAGGGCCATTTATAGTTACTGTTCTATTTTATGTTTCATCCCAAGTGCTTCCAGAGGTATGTAACGCGCTGCCTCAACATGACACCGCTCCAGGGCTACAAGTTCCTCTGGTTATCGCTCAGGAAGATGCCAGCCATTCCTCTGAGGAACCAAAATTGATACAGTCTCATCTCTACGTCGGTCAGGTGCGCTCTACTGCGCTCTATATGGCGGTGCCTAAAGTAGTCAAGATTGCCTTAGAGCTTGAGGAGCCTGCGGGCTCATTTTCCATTCACTCCCGGCTGTCAACATCCTTTACAAACCGGAAAGGTAGTGAATAGTCATGAACCCAAATATCCCAAAGCATCTAAGACAAAATGTCCACCACTTCACTCGAATCGCACAACACCACCATCACGAAAGTCTTTCCCAGCACTCTTAGCCAAACTGCATAACACAATGCCACGACCACGTGCCAGGGCACAACTCAGATACTGTCTACTGATTCGCAACCACAGACCACGATCTACAACACCCGTGGAACAAGCAACACTCCCGGCACATTGGAAGCATGTTTTGTTATTCATATGCCTGGTAGACAACCTTGACACCTTACGTATCGAATTGCATTTGTACCTGGAATCCTGTTGCAGGTTCCAATTCCTGAACCTTCAAGAACGACACGTCAACTTCCATTCTACATGAATCCTTCTTCACTGTCGTCTGATGTTACAGGGTCCCAATTTGGAGTTCATACACAGTCACAGAACTGCAGGAACCATGATCAGGCCCTGGTTGATAGGCATACACAACGAGACACCAGACACTGTCGTGCTGCTCCTGGGACTGCACAATAATATGCTCATGGCTCTTGACATCAGTGTAGGCTGGGATGACCTTCACATCCATGCGAAATGGAGTGATGCTGATGATCAATCCCATGATGTGGTGATTGTTCCACCTCACAGCTACCATGCCTTCAGAGTTCCATTCTGGGCCACAGGAACACTCACAGCAGCGTACACGAGCAGTTTTGGGCAGGTAAGAGCGTACTGCATCAACTATAGAGTGCAGGGAGGATGGGGGTACGCTCTTCCAGAAGATCAAGAAGGTGGGTCCGTGTTGATTGGGTTAGATTGGATCTGGCCAGCAGCTCTTATTCTTTGGGGACTGGCGTTAGTTAGATTGTTCGTGTATCTAGCACGCAGAACTGCAAAGGAGGCTGTGGCTAGGTGGTAGGCGAACGTATGAGCACAAGATGTGACATGGGTTCTGGTGTTACAAGACAAATGTTTCTATTACAACTCGGTTTAATATGATTCTGTAATGATTGGGGCTTGTAAAGTGTGTAAAGGTTCAGGCATAACTCCATATAATGGCTCATGTACCAGCAAATCATCGCATGCATGACAACTTAGCTCGACCTCGCACAAACGACACAGGACATCTATGCCACTACCGGAGCAACGACAGGGAATCAAGCTAGCCTCTCTACCCACATGGTGCACCAAGCCATGACACTACCGAAGCAACAACACAAGGACCCATGACAATGAAGGTTGTCACAAAGTACCTTCGTCGCTCCCCTTCTGCTTTGTGGTGTGCCCCTCTGCATGGGTCTCCTGCTGCTGCACTCCAAAGTTGAACTTGCACTCTGCGTGAAATTTCCTCGACAGTGGCGCATGGTTGTTTTCTCTCAAACAGTCAGAGTTGTGTCGACACCTAGCGCCAAGCCCCTCGCATACGTATCACCCCTCCCCCCCCCCCTCCATGGTTCAAACCCTGCGCTTCCTACCACCACAAGACATAACATCCAAAAACACTGTTTGCTTTGCGTGGCACCGTGCCGCGCGACTAACGATGTTACTTTCAACACAGTGCGCGATACAGTTTTAAGCGCACAGCGCCGAACAGTGCAATGCGAGTACAGTGAACAGTCAGTGTAAGACTTCAATGACAAAAGGGGTCGGGGCCTCAATGGCAGTCTGCGGGGGAGTTCCTTTAGAACCAGAGTTGCTGTAACTGCCAATTTATCTTCCTGGGACCAAGTATTTAGCTGTTTCGAGTGTATAGGCTGGCCCCACAGGTCTCATGCCAAAAGTATCAGTATGGTTTCATGCCAAGAGCATCAGTATTGGCCAGCACGTGGCTAAGGTGGATGGCAATGCAGCATCGTCGCGCCGCTGTTGGCAGAATTACATAATGCAGCGATGACCCAGGTAGCCACAGTTGCAAGCCACATGCATGATGTTCATGCTGCAGTCACAGTTGCAGAAGAACAGGGCATATGCAGGACACACATGCATTCATCACATGCATTCTTTGTTCACCACGCTCATGACCTGTTACGAAACCAACAGCGCACACCATGCATGCACTCAACCACTGGCCCTTTACCTCAAACAACCAGTGCATCTCTATGGTACATTGCCATAGCTACTACTATGCATGCAATACATGCATACGACACTCGATCAGCATCCCTTTGAATATCGCGATATATCGACTCCCAAATAACAAAAATGTTAACCCACGGAAACGCTGCTCGGTTACAATGAACCGCGACCAAAACCCTGGAATGTTCTAGAAGATTGACGTCGGCTGCTGGGAAGATGACGTAACCTTACCAGCGCCCACCCGCGCCATCTTCAGCTCCCCAGAATCTGCCGCAGATATAATGCTCGCGCTCTGCTCCGCAGTTAACCCGAGGACATCGGCGGCGTGGCTACGGGCGGCCTCATCAGGTGTATGTTGGCAATAGCACCCGAACAAGTCAAGCACTTCCTCGCGCGCGTCCCACTTCACATCCTTTTTGGAATCGGGGCCGGCAATCGCAATGCATGCGAGCAGATTGTTAACATACTTGACTGCGCTTTCTTCGTTTTTGGTGCGCAGATATGCCACCGCCTGCATAGTTAGGGTTTTTAGGGTTTGAAACTTTTAGCGCTGCGCATGAGTGCGCTGTTCCACCCAAAACGATGCCTGAGGAACTACAAGTTGTCGACATTAAGGTTTTTCAGGTGTATTGTTTTAAACTGTTTCGGAGAGGTGTGCACGAATCTGGACA
This sequence comes from Ulvella scutata, assembly GCA_032359135.1. Taxonomy (NCBI): domain Eukaryota; kingdom Viridiplantae; phylum Chlorophyta; class Ulvophyceae; order Ulvales; family Ulvellaceae; genus Ulvella; species Ulvella scutata. Next base: position 10,176 of record JAUMHD010026040.1, on the reverse strand, counting down.
GGATAGATGCAGAAGAAACGTCTTCCAGGAAAAGATTCTTCCGACAATGCAGAAACTGTGTGTCTCATAGGAACGGCAAGAAATATACTTCAAAAGAACAGATAGAACTTTCCTAATTTCTTTCGAGGATGATCTCTGATGAAATCCAGCCACATAATAGGATGTATTATATGGCTGAACGTACCTTCAGCTGAACGAAAGATGGAAAACGTAATAGGAAGGCAGCACAAGGGTCCAATCTTACACACTGGAAAGGTAGTGAATATGCATGAACCCAACCAACCAAAACAATTAACAGAAAATACCCACGACTTCCCTCGAACGGCACAACAGCACCATCACGCAGAAAGTCTTTCCCAGCACTCTGAAGCCAAACTGCGATAACAATGACAAAAAACGATGCCACAACCACGAGCCAAGGTACAAGTGAGATACTGCCTTGTGACACGAACCAGCGTTTGAATTACTACCGTTCTGGTTCGTAAAATACAACATCGACCCTCATCGCCAACGCACATGTCAACGCACATGCCAAGCAGCAGCAGCAAGCAGCAAGCAACGACAAGAGGATGAAAGGCAGCAAGCACCGAATGCAAGAAGAATGACAATGATCGAACATGTATGTACGTGCCAGCATGATCGAACATGTACGCACGTGCCAAGCAGCACAAGCAAGCAAACAGAGGATGGTGTAAAGTGACAGGAATAAGTCCATAGAATGGCCCATGTACCAGCCAATCAATACATGAAAACTTCGCACGAACTCGTACAACTTAGCAACAACTTAGCACGACCTCGAACAAACGACACAGGACAGAGGAAGAAAGCAAGAAGCGAAAGCGGATGTACCTGAACCATGACCGACCTGGTCTTCCCCTTGGCCGCCTCCTTTGCCTTGGCAGCCGCCTTGGGCACATCCAGCTTCAGATCCGCAGGCAGACCTTCTAGAAGCCTCTCGGTGTCCACCGCATGCCCTGCCCCACTGGCCAGGAGCTCTGCTATGTGTGACTCGTATAGCTGCATGCGCATGTTGTCTGCCAGCACACTGTCCACGTCCACATCCTGTTCCTTGAGCTCCAGAACCTGCAAAAGATTATGTAATGCATTACGTACTAATAGCGGATTTTACAAACCGGAAAGGTAGTGAATAGGAACCCAGATAGCCAAAAGCACCTAACACAAAACATCCACCACTTCACTCGAATGGCACAACAGCAACATCACGAAAGTCTTTCCCAGCACTCTTAGCCAAACTGCGATAATAGTGACGAAACACAAAGCCACGACCACGAGCCAGGGCACAACTCAGATACTGCCTACTGATTCGCAACCACAGACCACGATCTACAACAACAGTGGAACAAGCAACAGTAGCAAGGTTCTGCAAGTAACCCTCAGCAGAGGGGCCTAACTTGCCAAAAGTAGACATAACCAAAGGAACCATAGTGGCTCCGTTCAAGACATGCTTCCTACTCTTCGCTCTCTCGGCATCACGAAACAGCACTGACTCACACTTGTAGAGGTAGGTATGACAAGTAGGATCAACAATGTTGACATCACAGCCAACACTGGCTGTAGTATCAAACACATGATAATCAACACGCTTGCCATTCACAACAGCCGGATCAAGAACACCCTCGCCCTGCAAGTGAGCATCAGCAGCCTCCCTAGTGAGCATCATCAGCCTCCCTATACATTACGTAATAATATTACTCATAGCAAATTATTGTCGACGTGATCGCTCATAGTAAAGTATTATGAGTACGTAATACATGTGATCAGTGATCGAGAGTACGAAGTTCTGGGTTTTCACAGCCGTTGCGAATGTTTGGCTGAGTGAACAATCTCCTCCTGTGCCATGTGATGGATGTCCAAGTTACAGACGGACGTCTGTGACTTGGTTATCATGCTCACAGCGAGGCGCACGCATGCATGCATGCATGTGTTTGCAGTTCACGGTGTGAAAAGTGACATGTAGGGTTATTGTTCGCACCTTGTCCAGGGTAAGCTCGCCTTGCGCCTTGAGGCTCTGCAAGTTTCCGATGAGGCGCTTGTTGGTGACTGTGCGGATGATGCTCTGAGCCTTCTCCTCCTGTACATGCATGGCCAGGGTTTCATAACTCAAGGACTGTGCACTGTATCCTGATGCATCAAGCTAGCTTGATGCATGACCGACATATGTTGCACTTGCTCTAGCCCCCTCGTTCTGGCGATGTAATAACTGGGCACTGTATCCTGATTCATCACGCATAAATATATATACCACGAGGTGAAAGCCACGGCTGAAACTCTCCCATTTCTGAAACGTATTCACGTAATTCATGAATTGTGTTCATGAAACCCTTGGAGATCCTGACGCGCCCCACAATCCAGTCATGCCATGCATGGCAGCCTGTTGATCATAGCCAGTCTACTTTAACCACTGGACATCTGAGCTCAGGTGTCCAGTGGGTAAAGAAGATTGGCTATGGTCACCACAGCCACTGTGCATCCACCACAGGTGAGTGCCTGGGCCATTGCCCCATTGTCACATACATCATGTTGAGCTTTCGACACGTGACAGAGCATGAGGAATGCATGCATCAGAGCATGAGCCATGCATGCATCAGAGAATGAGCCATGCTTGCGGCGCACCTGGATGCCCATCTTCTCAGCCATCTCCTTCAGCTCCGCTGCGGACTCTGGTGAGAGGTTCCCACCGGGAGCGAGAGCTTCTGCCTGCGACTTGTACATATCCTCTGCCATGGCAGAGTGCACCTGTAGCCACCAAACAGTCAATTGTTGTACAACATAAATCACTTCCTTCCAAACCCTGCTAGCCACAGTTGCTAAAGCAAGAAGTCTTTCATAAAGCCCATCCGAGACTCGCGAGAGAGTTTAAAGTCTTGCCCTGGTGGGAAACATGTTTCCCCACCAGAACAAGACTTTAAACAATCAGGCACATCATGATCATGATGCCCTGACGCGCAATTCATTGCTCAATAACACAGCTAACAGCACTCGTACCTACCGCTCAGCAAACTTGAGGGCGGGGGGGCAGAATTTATGTACGCATGACAACTACGCGGCAGTGCATCTGTCTTTGCGTCCTGCCGATGTCACTTCAACTACGCGGCGGATAATTTCAAAATGTCATTGCATCACGCTCCTGGTGCAATGACAAATCGATTTAAATCTCAAAATGTGGCTACAGGTGCACCAAGTCGACAAAACGAATTAAAGCGCAAAAAATGGCTACAGGTGAACAGTGTTCGAGGGTCAGGAGGGCGAGCCTGGTACACGTCCATTGGCCCAAGGCCGAGTAGGTCACCGAGCTGTGATAGGCGGGCGAACTCCTGCTCGTCACGCTCCATCACAATGGTACCCCCCATTGGGAGGTTCACGACGTCACCACTCATGCAGAACATTAGGTAAGTTTTGTAGATATCGACCCGCTCCTGCATGCATTGCGTCGATGTTAAAACAGCACTCGTTGTTATACCAGCACGGTTTCTTAAGGATGAAGAAACACACGGAATGAAGCGACGCGGCGCTGGCGACGTGTTGTGCCTTCCGTAGGGTTCGGCCAAAACACTCTATAAAACTATCCGTCCGCGAAGGAAGGTTGGCCCTGGGGGCCAAAAACAAAAAGGTAATCGGGAACCACGCCATACCCAAGAAGGTCTCGCATACTCAAGAAAGAATGAAGAAACACAAAGAATATCAGAGGAACCGCACCGAGGTCTCGAAATCATCCGCCACAGTGATATCCTTCTGGCTGCTCATCTTGATCTCCTTCCCAGCTGCAGTCGTCAGAGTGTCTTCCCCGGTCTCCTCTCTCTCAGTCTTTGCCCTCTCTGCCTTGGCGAGCGAGCTCGGAACTGCGCCGTCGGCAAGATCAGAAGGTTCTGTAGCCTCGGAAGCTTCCAATTCTGCTTCTTCGGCGCTCTGCGATGGCGCAGCGGAAGGCTCGCCGTCCACTGAAGCCACTGAGTCAAGGGTGTCACCTACGCCACATTGCCGTTGTTGTACGACTAGGTACGTAATTACGCGCTAGGTATTGACATGTGATGTTGAACGGTTGCTAATTACGGGTGCAGTCATGTGGACAATGACTGACAATCGAGTCATGTATCGAAACTAGAAAAGAAACTAGTTTGAAGCTCCAGGTTTTGATGTTTCTGGTGCTGTCGTGAAGCTCACATATGACACGGAGAACCGCACATAGTTCCTGTTCATAAATCCAAGGGTAACGGCTGCTTTTATTGAGTTTCAAGGGAATTACAGCCGAAAAAAGCTTCATGCTTCTGGTTTAACTCTGGTTTAGGTCAAGCTCGAGTTCAGGTGAAGAACGGGCGCCAGGGGCACGTTGAATCGTTTGTATGTTTTCGGGACGTATTTTATATGTTACGATATTAAGGCATCATGATCAGCGAGAGCAATGAAGAGGTAAGTTATCGCGTGGTTCCCGAATAGTTTTTGTCATTTCGAAAAAAGCAATTTGAAGGGTTTCGGCCAAAAATATGAAAATCTCATACCAGATGCTGCAGCAGCCGCGTTCTCCTCCTCCTCCTTCTTCCGTGCCTCAGCCATGATGGATGCCATCTCCTGCATGGCTGCCTCCTTCTTTTCTTCTGCGGCGCCGCCCTTGGTTGCGGCTACAAGCGGCGCCAGCACGACGTTGCTAAAGTAGACCACCTTGCGGAGCTCCCGCGCGTTGTCCAGCTTGTTACCTGCACAACCACCCAAAATCTTAAAGAACATTCTTCCGGCGGCATATGCATCGACAGTCACAATATCGTTTCGATGTCTGTGTGCTCAATATTTTCCTCCTCACCGTGATTCGGCCCAAAAATGAGGGGCCAACGGAGGTGGAACGAAGTCACAGTGATGCATGATGAAGTTCTCGTGAATATGAGGTCCGAAAGTAAGATGCCAGTGGCGACCTTGTAATCTAGGTGAATACATCTAGGTTCCTGATTATATGTGTGTGTTTTTCTCACTGTACATGTATGAAAAAACAGCAGCAGAAACGAGAGTTGTTCTGGCCTATTTGTGGCTATTTGGGTTCCGCTTCTTTCCTGCCTTTCTGGTTCGCAATTTGTCACAGGAGAAACCAAACAGCGAAATATAATCTTCCAGAACAGAGTCAGCCCAATGATAAGATGATAAGGCCACTCCCCAACAGCTACTCCATGGCCGTAACACTGCAGCAGAGGGTTCTTTATGCAGCATTTTTAACCCAAACAAAAAACAGATTTTCTGAAGTACAATTGCATGCGAATTCAAAAGCCTCATTTTAAATAAAGGTAACAAAACACACCCTTGTTGCGAGCAGCGTTGACCATCTTGACCAATTCAGAGCGAGCAACATCCTTGAGCACAGTGAATGCTGCATCGTCATCCATACGCACCGCCGCCTTGGCCTCCTCAACTCCCTCTGCCAACTTCGGTGAAAACCTGCACGCATGACATCGATGCATATTCACCTGCACTGGTGCCACACACACCCACATGGAAACCTTAATAAATATGCTGTCTGCAGCCAGTTCCAGGTTAGACATTCTAAACGCCTACAACTTGAGCTTGCACACATATGTTGAAAGAAGACTGCAGTGACCTCAGTGACATCGTTCGTATTGTCGAGAAGTTCGTACTAACAAGAATCATTCATAACCACAAAGTTTAAATCCACTGGGAAAGTTCGTTCTAACAAGGTTTGGACTAACAAGGTTCGAACGAACAAGGTTCGTATGAACGAGATGTAACAGTGGAAGGAAGCACACACCGCTCCACCCCAGCGTTCATTGCTGTGCGCACAGCCGCCTGCACCACGGCCCCCTTGAGCTCCGAGTCGATCTCGCCCACCTGCTCTGGCGTGAGGCACAGCAATCTTGCGGTGCGCGCCAACGCATTTGAATCCTCACCATCAATCTTGTTGTCCAACAGGCAGTCACGCAGCTTGCCACGGTACATCGCCTTGTGGATATCCAGAGCCTGCACATACATGCATGCAGCTGATGCAGTGTAGAACCAGAGCAAGAAACTGTCTGATGTACCCGGCCGGGTGGTGAAAGATGGAGGACAGAGGGCAGACTCACCAAATTGTGTGCGCGATCGTTCACCCACTCATCAAATATAGGTGTACACCCAAGTACTGTACACCCAAGTACTGTACACCCAAGTACTGTACACCCAAGTACTGTACACCCAAGTACTGTACACCCAACATTTGTTTACAACCTGGAAAACCACATACCATGCAGACTCGACATGCAAACCACGCGGCGCTGGCGACGAGATGTGCCTTCCGTAGGGTTCGGCCAAAACACTTTATAAAACTATCCGTCCCCGAAGGAAGACCCTGAGGGCCAAAGAAAAGCATCCGGAAGCTATTCTTTGCACACTAAGAGGCTGAGTCGCGCGAAGCGCGCGAAGCCTTGTAAACTCATCAAATACTCAACTCAGTTCACTTCAACTCAAGGAAATGATCCGCGTCCACACCCCAAAGGAGGAAGGGACTGGGGGCAAAGGAGGAACAGCACCTGTTCGCCCGGCATGCTGACTTTAGAGATGAGCTCATTGAGCAGCCCGGCGGGTGACTCAGCAGCGTCCAGGCGGCCATCCAGCACCGCCTCCTTGAGAGAAGCCTGGTAAGCATCAGACACCAGCAGTGCACGTGCGTCTGCAGCCTTCCTGAAACATTCAAACCACTTTTATACGAAACAAAGCCCCCTTACAAACCAGAAAGACTTTGTTTATCCAAAAAAACTAGAAACAAATAGTAAACAAGGCCCAAAAATTAGTTTTTTCACGGACTTGTGATGGTACTGTTGTGCCATTCGAGTGAAGTGATGAATGTTAGTGGTGCTTTCGGCTATCTGGGTACTTGCCTATTCACTACCTTTCCGGTTTGTAAATGATGGTTTCATAACAGAAGTGCTTGAAAATTGTGTCAAGTTTGCCCGAGGTGTGTTGCAGGGGAGCTCAGAATCTCGCCCACCTGATGCGATCTCCAATCGCACAAAAAAACCAAATGGCGGGTCATGCAGCGTTTAAAAAGCAGCGTAAACGAGCATGCTCACCCACACACACAAACATACACAAACATATAGGATTTCAGAAAACAATACTGTACACAAACACAGATAACACTACTTGAAGCTTTCCCAGTGAGAAGAATGGAAAAGAGCCACAATGTTCAGGTAGGCGAAGAAAGGACAAGAGCCACAATGTTGAGGTATGCGAAGAAACGCAAAGAGGCGCACTGTTCAGGTAGGCGAAGCATCTCGCGCACTTCTGCAAAGTCGGCGTCCAGCAGCGGCGGCAGCGCATTGCCGGCCTCGCTGACCTTCGTGTGCATGTACATCTTGTAAACATCCACAAGATCGTTCTTGTTCGCGCTCGCAAACTTGGTTCCCTCCACAGAGATCGCGGGAAGCCCCGGTACCACCGCAAGCTTGTTGTCGGAAGATTCTGCATGCATGTACGCACACACGTCAGCACAAATGTGAACAGTAGCAGCTGCTTCATATGTCCAGGGTTGTGCCAGGGTTGTGCCAGGTTTGTCCCCTCTGGAGAGGTGAATGGACTGAAATCGGCAGGCTGCTTTGGACAGGGTTCACGTATTTATGTAACACAGGTGGTTTGAGCTCACACAACACCGTGTTGCGCGCTCACAGGAAGCGCGCTCACGGCTCTGGAGAAGAGAAGTAGACAATGGTGTCCACTTTTGCTTCCACCTAGCCATGAACCCCAAAATGGTGTGCGGCCGCAAGTCAGGACATAACAAAAATCTCCGTGTGACTCTGCAAAACAAAGACAACAGTACATGACATGTGAGGCTGTCCAAATGGATTTGAGTCTGCACCTGGACTTTCCTGCGCAAGCTCGTTCTCAGCAGCAGCATACGTCGCAGCCAACGTACGGCGCTTCTTCAAAAGCTCATCGACCTTGCCCACCACGCCAGCAGGGTTGGCGCTCGCGCCCCTCACTTTGCTGGCCGTCACAGTATCTTCCAGAAGCTTCTCAGTCGCGGAAGCATTAACGTTTGCAAGCTGCGCTGCTGCGTCCTCGTCAGCAATGTTAAGGTCCAGCTGTGCGGCGCGCACCGCACGCATGCCACTGTGGCTATCGGGGACAACACCGTCAAAGTCGCGTTTCAAGCACGTGATCAGCAGTGCAGACCCTGCATACACAGCGCAAGTAAACAGACAGTGCGATTTTCCCCGAAGGACTGTTGGCCCCCACTCTTAGAAACCTGAAAGGCAACGAACGGGCAGGACCCTGAGGAGCATGTCACATCCGAACTACAAAACACCGCAATCACTTGGGCACTCAGTCACTTGCAGGAGAAACATCGCACAGGAAACCCACTACAATGGCTCAAATTTACAAAACAACACTGCGGTTGCCCAGCCCGTGATCACCCAGGCCACCAACGCAGTCTGGTGGCGGCCCACAGCGGGGGACGTGAATACACACGGCACATGCATGCACGTCATTCACCAAACTTGTAAACAAAAAATGGCCAAACCTGATCAAAATTGAACAAAACAGCGTTCATATTTTACCGTTTGTATTTTAACGTTTATCCTTTAAAAACAAATAAAAAACGTTTAGTGATAACACCCAAACAGTCTGAACACCTAATAACACACCTACTATGTATTTACAGTAAAACAAACCTACACAACTCTAAAGAAGGAAATCTAGAGAAGAGAAAGAACTGGGGTACGATGACGCACCTGCATCGCGCTTTGCAACCTGAACCTGCTCAGGTGACACGCCAAACCTCGAAACCCATGGGGTCAGGAAGCCACTGCGCACTTCTCCAAACACTTGTGTGGACACATAGATAAGCTTCTGGAAGGCGCGAGCTCCCGCAGTGGCCTCTTCTCGGTCCGAAACTTCTAACCTGTACATCCAGTGAAGAAATTTCAAAATGCAAAGAAACCTGCGACAGTTTTCCAGAAAAACATGGGAATTTCGGTTCGAGTGAAGTGGCGGATACTTTGTGTTCGTAGCTTTTTGCTATTTGGGTTCATGCCTATTCACTGCCTTTCAGGTTTGTAAGAGGTGCAGGATATTTTGTGTTCGTTGCTTTTGGCTATTTGGGTCCATGCCTATGCACTACCTTTCCGGCTGGTAAAGGCATATTTGGGTTCAGATTGTAATTGTCTTTGAAACATGTGCGAGGCCATGAACATCCAATTTAGTCATCCAGTACTGCTATCATCAACTGAGAACCAAGAGAACAGTAACATCCATCTTGGTGTCTTCTTCAGCAGGTGACATACGGCAAACAACAAACAAGATGTTTGTTACAAGGGACAATTAACAAACAAAGAACGCGTTTGACAACTGCTCAAATGACAGGAAAATCTACCTCAGACACAATGTCCCGTGGGCAAAAGAATGTCACAAAACAATCAAGCCATTCTGCCTTCCAGGTGCAGCTGAATTCAGGATTAATTGGTCAGGGTAAACGATTGAACATTTTTGGGCATCCATGCATGAACTAATGCATGCATGCATGCGGGCGCAGATGCATGATACACACCGTTGTCGATAGAAGGATCGCCCAACATCCAGATGCACTAAAGCAGCCGCCTCATCCTCCAAACCCACTGCGTCCAGAAACTCCCGGCACTTTTGCGCTTCATCCCCTACTAGAGGGGTCTCACCAGGAGGTATGAGCACCTGTAAGCATGCATGCATGTTTTGCATACAACCGTACTTCAAACAACAAACTTCCAAACTTGCACACCACACCACATTCATCTTAGGGATGGCAAGCACCCGAGCTTTCGCCAAACCTCGTCTCGGGTCGAGGTCGAGATCTCGGAATCTCGGATGTTGCACCTCGGCAACTCGGATTTAGCCTCGGGAACTCGGGTTGTAGCTCGGAAAATCGTGTTTTGTTCATTTTGGACTTAGCGAGACCTCGGGTCACCCGAGGTGTCCATTTTCAAACCTCGCCCTCGGCTCGAGATATCGGGCAGAGTAACTCGACCTAGACCTCGGGCGAGAACCTTGACCTCGGGTGCTGGCCCTCCCGAATTCATCTCAGTCAGGTCTTCGTGACCGTCAAATCACCGTGCATGGCATATGTCGGCGAGGGAAAAGAAACCTCGAAACCTTTTGAAAATCTTCAAACATACTAGGGAACTTTTTTCGAAAAAAGGTCCCCCCCCC